>DWEG01000211.1:0-12457 GCA_018245845.1 Apyrrothrix hygieia | reverse complement strand
ATAATCTTAAACATATATGTGGCAAATATTTCGTGTCATTGTCAATATGCCAAATTGCCAAATACGTCGTGGCATTGCCAAATAGGTCGTGGCAATCCGAATACGAGTGGCAAACAGTAACGCATTATCAACACTTAGATTAAGGTATTAGCCGGACCGAATCACTCAATCCGTTCACGCACACTATTACCGTTATCGCATCAGTCGGACAGCGATTGTCGCCTATAATTGCCATTTCCAACTGAATCTGTTTGCGAATTATTTCGGTATGCTCGTGATAATTAGTAGATTGCATTAGTGTTAACGTTTAATGCGGATTAAAACACACGGACAGCGTTTAACGACGATTGTTCAAGCCATCAACACGGTGTAACAATTGTTATTAACGATAAACAAAACCATCCTCATCAACAATTTATCCTTCCCTATCCTGTTCTTTCATCATTTACTACTTTATTGTTCAAATATTGGGCACGGGTCCGCTCAGAATGAGAAGGGTTAAAGGCATAGTCTGCCATGCTGGCCAAGTATGAATTGGCAAGCAATAAATTAACTACTGCAAAAACCAAGAACCAAGAAAAAAAAACATTACGTCTGTAATCCCCGAAGAGGTAGGCAGAGCAGTATAGCACACTCCCACGATTCAGAAGTTATGGTTACCTCCCATTATGGAATAGGTGGTGAGTCTATTGCCATACACCGAGCACATCATATCCAGACCCCGAGCCACTACTACAACATCTAAATTAGAAAAATCGAATACTACCCGACCCGGGATTTGAACCCAGAACCTCTCGATCGGCAGTCGCGCTTGTAACCAACACGACTAACGAGGCAGTCAAAAAACCAAGACTTCGATAAAAAATCCTTTAACATTAAAAAATATAATTAAACAAATAAATGACTGCTGATAGCCATTTTAGTCTTAATGAGTTTCCCAAATATAAGAAGCTTAAAGTTTTCCAATAAAATTTCATTAATTATGTTGATAATTTTATGATGAAAACTTTATGTTGGAAATTTCTCATTAACAGCAACCGTGTTATAGGGGAAATATAAGAATATATTCGATGACACAAAACCGGAAACGCAGTTGCGAAAAACATTACCTATTCGTCATTATGGGCTTAAAACCTTCGCTCCACCGCGAACACTCCAGGTGTCGTTAAGCAGCTTTAAGAGCGTTGGCTGTATTTTGTTTATATTATTACAGTAAACAGGAACAATGTGGAAGACGAAACATAGTATGTTGTGCCGAGTAGAAGCGAGTTAAATTTACGAATATTTTATATTATAGGAATTGGAGGGGATCTACTGAAATAAGGGTTACGGTTTTCGATTTGGATTCAATTATGAAATCGGCAGAGAGACAAAATAATTCTCGCGTAGAGTCGCGGCTCATCGAAGAAAAACTTAAATGTGACCTCAGCAATATTAATATTTTTAGTCGTAAAAATTATATTTTTATATATGTATGTTTTCTTGACGCTTTTATCATTCGAACGCACATTTTTTGTGTAAAGAGTTGCGCGACCTGATTTGAACCCGGGCCTCCTGAATGAGAGGCTGAATTCAAACCACTACGTTTTCACTGTTTCTATATTTATGTATATAATGTATAAAATTATTACGTGCATGTAATATTGTATGCATGTAATATTGTATGTAAAAAATATTCATCGCATAAAATTAAAAGAAAAACTGATATTTTTTTTAAATACTAATACTAACATATGTATATTATTAATATTAATTATTATTTTAATTTTAACTATTATTAATATAATTGTAATAAATAAGCAATAAAGCATTAATTTAAATCACCACCCACATAAACCGCTAAAACCCCCGGAATGATCCCGTTTTACGAATTAACATTTAGAACAACGCGAAGTCATCACTTGATGCAAATAGAGAGGAGATTGACCAAAGACCTCGGAAATTGTCTTCTGCGTGAGACATTTCCATTTCAATGTGAAAGCACGTCAATTTAGGCGTACCTACCTGTCTATGTACATATTGAAGGTATTTTGTCTTCCAGCCATGTACAGATAGTTGGGAAATTGATGGGAAAATGTCAAAAGACCATCAAAATTTGACAGTTATTGATAGAATTTTTTGCCGTTCCTAGTTCAACATTAAATGTTTCATATAAAAATTTATATGAAAATTCAATAACATTGAGTAATTCCCACCTGTTCATGTACCACCACTGGGCACAGATCTTCCCCGTAACTCGACACGACGCGCGACGTACCGAATAAAGGAGTGTGATAATTTTAAATAAAACTTACGTAAGGGCTCGTTATGTGTCTACATCAGTGCGGTGCGAGAGGATGGAACGTAGGCAGCTTCTGACGCTCGCACAAGGTACGCGCAGGGCAAAAAACGCGTGTGGCATAAAGCGCGCGTGGCATAAAGCGCGCGTGGCATAAAGCGCGCGTGGCATTAAGCACGCGTGGCACAAAGCGCGTGTGACACAAAGCGCGCGTGACACAAAGCGTGCGTGGCACAAAGCACGCGTGGCACTTTGCGCGCGTATATGCGATACTACGCGCGTACAAACACGAGTTTATACGCGCCGAAAATACGCAGATCTGAAAGAACTCTTAAACAAAACCTAGAAATGTCAAGTTTCTTAGCTTATGTTAAGCCCCATTGTGGACATACCTTTTGAAAATGTGACAAGTTTTTAGTATTAAAAAGGATTATTTTTACTATCGCTGCTTTTTCACTGAAATTCGTTAGAATGCCTTAACACTTTGTATAATACACTCCTCTGCCTACCTCTCCGGGGATTACAGCCGTGAAATTACATTACTTTGTATAATAATATTATAGTCATATTATGACTAGAAGCCCATCCCGACTTTGTTCAGGTTGAACAACTATTCATTGTTTCTTGGATGCTCAGTGCCCTGATATACCCAGATAGACCTATCCAAAAACCAATTACTTACTCATCTATCCTAAAGAAACTACTGTGTGAAATTTCTACCCAACTCAAAGACCCAATGAAACGTATATATTGTGCTCTTAGACTAAAGGTACCTGTAAAATGGTAAAAGATTTCAGAAATGGTCTGAAAGTTCTGAAAATTGTTCAGATTGTTCTGAAAGGCGCAACAGTTTCGGAGTATACCCTTTATATACTCACACAAACCTATGGATTTGAATAGTACATAGCTAACTTATGCACTATAACTTGGTATTGGTAAATTGAATGCCATAAAACTGCTGGAAAACGTAAATTATTTGTCGACATTCACGGGCTCAAATTTTCCATTAAAATATTTGACGGGTTGAGTATATGCCTGCCTACATTATATACCATTTATAATATTACAAGGGTTAGACCGGCCCTGTGAGCGGAACACAATTTTCAATTAACTTTTATTGCTGTCATACAAAAACTCATTACCAAAACAGCGGAACGCGGCGTCAAATATTTCTGACGATTACAAAGGACAAGAGTGAGGAAACGGGAAATGAGGATATTATTTCAAATTGGCTTTCGAATCGACGATATACCTTCGCGATGATTTTGGCCGGTGTTTGGGCTTAACAGATACTTAACCATAGGATAGGTATTAAACTCGAACAACAGATATCCATATTATTACTAAAACATATAATATTTAATTTAAACACTTTAATACTGTCTCATTGGTGAAATGGTTGAAAGCGCGACTGCTGATCGAGAGGTTCTGGGTTCCCCGGGTCGGGTACTATTGGATTTTCTAACGTAGATTTTCTAGTTGAAATTTGAAGTAGTGGCTCGGAGCCTGGATTTACATCCGGTGTCCATACACCACAATCACAAGGTGCACCATCTATTCCATAGTGGGACGTAAACCTAACTGGTAAAACGTGGGAGCGTACTACACTTATCTGCCTACCTGTTCGGGGATTACTGGCATCACGCCAGTACTTACTTACTTACTTACAGTTACTTTTTAAAACACTTTGCATATTACGCAATAAAACGTTTGATCTTGAGGATTAATACAAAAGCAAAGTTCAAATATTTGAAATAGTTACATTTAGACAAAAATTCAGAGGCAAAGATTTATTACGGTATGATTCACTTGAAATTTTCACCGCACGAAAAGAATGTAGTACAGGGACCTAAGGTCAAAAGAAAAAAGAAATTTACTGAAACTAAAGCATACCAACTTGTAAATTCGAATACATTGAACTTTAAAAGAATGTAAAATATTGTACATATCAAGAGACTACCAGAATAACCGTAAAATGAAATAAATCTGGAAGTATCTGAGATGTCTGGTCGCTGTTCTGTAGTTTAATAGCATGTTCGTACAATTTGCACGTAAAAGCCACTAGCCAGATTGAAATGAAACTTTCTTAGCGTGTACATAAACCTACTAGTTTAGCGATAGCCACCTAAATCTTACACGTCTGTGAAGTTAGCAAAGTTGTTTGCTGGCGAAATAAAAACTTGCTTTTTCTGTAGTATTGCGTTTAATGGTACGATATTTTTGACGTATATTAGAAATGTTGCCAGAAAACAGAGGAAGAAAGCTGTCCCGAAAATATTTTAGCAAAATCAAATCAATCAAGTCTCTATAAAAATATATACTAATTATATAAATCGTTCCACAAAGATAATGCACATAGCTAAATTTTACGAAAAGACAAAACAGAATAGGTATTAAGCAATTCATTCCTCAAAGAAAAAGTATCTGACTTGTTTCATGCCAGGATCAAAGTAATCGTCGTGGGGCAGATCCAAAGCTGATAGCGCTGATTCGAAGTAGTGTCTTGTGAAGTGGAGGGCATCGTGAGGACGTAGCAACAGCAACGCTTGCAGATAGTCGCGGATAGTCGCAGTCAGCTCTCCGTTTTCGCACACATACCTCGCGCCTTCCGACGATCTGGCACTCTACAACAGTGTGCATTAAATGAATACTAGAAAAACTAATCTATAACAGCGTTAGTAACAGAAATATAGTGTTCAACATCTTTAATATCTTTAATAGGTTGTTATACGACACACACCAACGAGTAATATGTCTCACCTTTATCTTACCTATTTAATAGTTAAGTACCTTACATTTTAATAATAATATACTTCATTGCCCAGTATAAATAAAAGTTGGTAAGAGAAAATATTACAAAATTTTACTGTGTAGAGATCTAAGTATTATATATACTCAGATCTCTACACAGTAAAATGTACTCGTAAGGTAACGTAAGCCCACCTTGAAGTCCAAGTAATCTGACATTAATTGTAAATCTTCCCGCCATTTCTCACGGTTTGGGACATGTTGTTCTATCTCGTCTTTTTCAGGAAAGATCCGCAGTAAAGGGTTAAGATGAAAAATGTAACAATTATCCATCCATTCATGGCTGATCGTATAACCTTTAAACATTATTAAACATTGCATGTATTTCTTTAAATTCATACTAAGCTAAAAAGAATACGAAAAATACCCATTAATATGGGTATGGTGTGGATCAGTATAATTAAAGACCGAGACCAATAAGTTACACGTTCCTACAAATTCGAACCAGATTTAAAAATATATTTGGTCTACTTTTAATATACAATTGACTCGATTAAAGAATTAATCAATGTAATATCTTATGACCCTTAAAAAATGCCTTTCCGCGGAGTAATATCTTGTACTATGGACAATTAAAAAAGCCTCGGTACCTACTTCATAAAGCTTTAATCACACAGCATAAAAGGATTAAATTATTGAAGGAAAAGTCATTAACGATAATAAAGAAGGTAAGCGGTTTTACAGCTTTCAATTAAAATACATAACCACTCCAAGCATTTTACCTCTAAGAGTGAGGACCGTCATTGTTTGATGAATGAATCCGGAAGGCTCTATAATATGCCGCTCAATCTTTACAACGAACATAGGCTTTCCGTTCACAATGGCCTGACTAACGCCAAGACAAACCTGCAAATACGACAGGAATAAATAGCACTGATAATTAAAAGTCCTTGCGCAAATTGTCTCCGATGCAATATTCAGTTGCTTTTTAAATTGTAATTATGGAGACTGCTCTTGATACCTGCGTAAATGAGTTTTTTTAAACTCGATCAAACGGCCATTCAAAAATAAATAGAGGACATATCGTGGTATTAAATTTGAAATGCTTATTATTGGAAGTACACGCCCACTCGCTGGTTCATTGACTCTGACGGGATCATTTATGTTTTTTGTACCATGTCTTTTAAAGCTAATTATATAGAATATAGATAGTAATACATTTTATATTACAAGAACACGATACAAATATTCAGCAGCCAGCAGAAACCATACCTGGTATCACAAGGAACTATGTGATTTGAACCATATAATAAAGCTTCCACTTTGGACTCTTTGCCGTAATATCGAAAAGTTAAAAGAAAGGTGACACTTACGTAAACACTTTCACAAATTGTCCCGTCTATGAGGACAGTGTCAGTCTTAACATTACCCTTATATCGACGTATCGCAAAATACCGCAGAAGTACGACGTTTGCACCTTCCAGTAAAAAGTTATGGGAGGCTTCAAAGGAATGGTAAAGACGCTTTACGAAATGACGCTCGCCACAAATACGGCTGACTTTATTGTAATAGCCGCTTTCACAGATTGTCATGTAACTCCGGTGCTCTTTCGTGACGTTCTTTTTTGCAATGTGCCTGCAACAAAAAAACACATATTCAAGCACGGGTATTATACGAAATTAAAAAAACGACAACCTATTAGACTTAATTTACCTCTAATTTATATGCTGCCTTAGATATTGTTATAATTCATTTTTTACTTTTAAGCTCTAGTAGTTTTTTACGATTATACAGACTTTATATTTCATTATAAATTATAGGCAAAAAGCATTAATAAGCAATGATCGCCTAGATTGGCAATCGTTTTTTCTTTGGCTGATCGCAATATGGCGCGATCTGCCTAGGCACAGTTAAATTTCCTAGCCACCTACGGGCAGCATCGTAGATGATCCAAAAAGCTGTGCTCTACGATCCCCAACCCGTATGTCCAGCATGGGGATTATGGGTATAACGTTTCAGGGGAGGCTTATGTCCTGCAGTGGGCTGAGAATGATGATGATGATAGCCTAGAAGTTTAAATGCAGCCTCCCACTCCGGGGGCCCTGGACTCAAAATCTGGCGTGCTTTTCTTCACAAAGAATTATGTATTAAAATTAAAATAGTGGGCCCGAGTAGCGATAGAAAGTCGGTCATAATTTATAAATTTTCAAATACGATTGTTATTGAAGTTCTTATCTTATAAAGTACACATCAATACGCGTCTCCGCACGAAACCCATCCTCACTCTAACCCCCAATTGACTTGGAATTCCTCAAAATTCAGAGAATTCCCCTCAAATTGGCAAGTCTGCTTGCGTTTTGTCAAGTTATAGCGCATTTGACACACTCACACATATATACGTGTAACACTATTGGTATGGGGAACACTGACGTATAGGTAGTGTTTATATTAGTGTGTGTGCCGTAGTGTGCGTAATTTGTTGTTTTGTTAAAATAAGGCATTTATAACTCATTATTTAAGAAAATATTAACTTTCTGCAGTCATCCTCTATGTGAACCTAACTGTGCCAAGTTTCATACTCTTCCGTTCGCCCAATTTTCGTAAAAAGGGGTGCAAAATTCGATGCTTTACGTTTTAATATATAAGAAGAGGTCACTTGCTGTAATGGTGAAACAAAATGTTTCAAAACAAAATTAACTTTTTCATTCTTAGAGGAGATGAGAGGAGAGGAGGTGGAGATCTTCATTCAACACTAATCGACAACAAAGGTTGATGATGATTATAAATAGGAAAATATATAAAAAATGTATATCAAATCTTCGACATATCTATTATAGTGTCAATTCTAAGTTGTTATTATAACTTACTCAGTCCTATTTTCTTCTAAAGTGTGCAGATGAGAATCCAAAATGCTAACGAGCTTGGAACCTGTTTTCGCCCCTTCTTTGGACGAGTGGCATACGACCTGAACGAGGAACTTATCTTTATCTTCACCGAGAGTTTCTACGCTGATACATATACCTGAACAACGACATATTACTTATAATCGATTTGATCTTTTGGAAAAGCATAATTGCCTACAAAACATAATTATAATTTTGAATGTGGATGGTTATTGGGATTTTTTGTAAAAATTTAATATAACGTCACGCCTTCACATCCCCGAAGGGGTAAGCAGGAGAGTGTAGTACTCCCGTTAGTCTCCAGTTATGTTATACGTCCCATGGAATAAGGAATGAACCTATTGCCATACATCGGGCAATAAACAAAATAATTGTAAAAATATATCTAAGTTAAATACCTCCTACCGCGCTGCAACAATCTAAAGATGATCTCTGGACTTTTTTATGATATTCTGGTGCTTTCACAGTGTAAACAGGACACGCTCCTTCTTTTTCCGGCTCCTCGTGTAACCCTAAAATCTTCATTTTCTCGGCCTCTTGATGTTTATACGATATTTTGTCATGCCTTCCATACGCAAAATCGAAATAAGTATGCCGCGGGTCTACATCACGGCACCAGCGGTAACCATGTTTTCCAGCTCTTACTTTTTTAAGTTTCTGATCGGTTTCCTTGCGGGGACACGTGCAGGTTATTTCGTGTAATGGCTGCTTTATGTCTAAACACGTACATACCTCTTGTTCTTTCGGCACAGTGCCACAAAGACAATGTGCCGGACATTCGCATACTTTAGAACATATACAATCTTCGGGATTGCCACAAGTGCATAGAGTTTGCTGCGGGAAACATTCACAGTCTTGTGCACTTTTGCCACCACAGGTGCATTCTTTTTCAGCGGGGCAACTACAAACTGATTTAGAGTCGTCTTCTTTACATGGAAGTTTTTGGCCATCGACGCTTTCACAAACGCAAGTTCTTTGTACACCACATACACAGGCGTCTTGTCGACATATGCATTCGTCCCCCTTGAGACAAGTACAGAACGGTTTAGGTTCCGGCTTTTGACATGTACACGGCACACGTTCTTCAGATTTTTTCTCTTCATTAACATCCCCCTTATCAATCTCCTCACCTTTAATTTCTTCGATAAATTTAGGCTTACATTCACACGTACATACAGGATATGGAAATTTTCCGGGATGACACATGCACGGCTTGTTTACTTGAGCGCATGTACATACAGGTCGGGGCTTGGAGTCTGGAAGACACATACATACCTTGTCTGGATTACACGTGCAGGTTGGCCGTGGATTATCCTCAAGGCATATGCAAATATTCTCTACTTGAAAACACTTGCATTCCTTAACCGTTTTTACACCGCAATGGCAAGGCACTTTAGAGAAACATTCACATTTTCCTTCTTTATCTTTTTTACAATCACAAACATCAAGATGTTGTACTACTGCAGGATTAACTTGAGGAACACCGTCCACTAATATAACGCTAGCTGTGCTACCTTCAGGCTTTATAGGCTTACTACAATCAGGGTAGAAAAAGAAATGAAAATCATTTTCATCCTCTTCAATAACGGGCTTAGAAACAACCTCTTTTTCGGCAAGTTTAATTTCCACATGCGTATCATCTTTTGGTTTTTCTGACTTTACACTCTCAGCACTCTCGGTACAAGACCATTCGGATTCTGATGACTCGTCACATATATCCCCTGCCTCATGACAACAGCTGATGATTAAAGTTTCACTAAAACATAGCTCCTTCTTCACTTGGTCGTCTAAAAACATTATAATTGGTAAATAGACATGTGGAAAATATTATGTGAATATCTGAATATATGTCCTTAAGGATAATATACCGAATATCACGCCTGTGATCCCCGAAAATGTAGGCAGATGAGTGTAGTACACATCCACGTTTCACCAATTACGTTTACGTCTCATTATGGAATAGGTGCTGAGCCTATTGCCAAACACCGGGCACAAATTCAGACTCCAAGCCACTACTAGAAATTGTAATTTAGAAAAATCCTGTAGTACCCAAACCGGGATTTGAACCAACACGACACGAAAACACAACATGACCAACATGCGCCTGCAAATGGACTACCGCTAATCCCAAGCGAAATAGCAAATTGACAAAAATAACCGGACCAACTAGCAAGTAGGGATGCTGAGATATCAGACGGATTGGGAAGTTGGGAAAAAAAGAAAAGTTCTATAACGCCCTGTAGTGGGCTAATTAATTAATTATATTAATAATAATGCACGTACCAATCTCAAACGGGAATTGTTTGGATAAATCTATAAGAGAAACTTGGGAATTCACTGACATTACAATTTTTTTTTTGTTTTTATTTATAGAATAAATAACGTTCTTTTGTACTTGCGTCAAACGATTTCTTTTATTATAGATAAAAAAAAATAAAGCCCTAGAATCCATGTGCAACATGTATTTTTATAATTTTCATTAATACAACCTTTTTGAATACGTCACTAATATAAAAATTCAACGTAATTATGAACTCAATGACACAACACTAACCTGTAATACTATTTAAAAACTGACAATACATATATTTTCATAATCCTCACTTCAGGTTTCTTACGGGGTAGGCAGGGAGCATCGAGTGCTAAATATCTGACAAATAGATGACTATACTCCGTTCGCGTTAAGAATGCAGTGAGTTATACTAGTCTGCCGACCTAGTCACGCCCCCTAACAAATCAAATCGTTCGTAATTAGAAAGTCGAGTTCACAGTGATCAGTTGAACGAATACTTTTTGCTTTTTGTGTAACTGAATTAAAAAAAATGAATACCTCACCTATTCATCAAAATAAAAGTGGTTCGGTAATACATAGCGGAGAAAGAAAAGTAATTTACAACGTTTTTAACTACTTTAAACAATGTGATTTAAATACGACTATAGACGTTTTATTACAAAAAACAGCAACAACATGCAGTGTGTCCGTGTAAACAATTTATTGTATATTTAAATACATTAAATACTATTGACTTTGATCAATCTTAGTATAATATTTTATAAATCAATTAAACTTAATTTTAAAACATAATTTGTTTGTATTATGTACACCACGGTAAATAAACCTTTACCCTGCAGTGGCACTGATGACTCACTGCATTTTTAACGCGAACGGAATATAGACGTCCGTTCATCCGTCATTTATCCGTGTTGGGGCGAAGTAAGGATACATTCCCCGATCCCGTGCCGGGATATAGGGTGTCGTAAGAGGCGACTGAACCCGGCGCTGGCAGATCCCGGTATAGCGCGGTCTGCCTAGGCACAGCTAAATGCCCTGGCCGCCTACGGGCAGCAGCGTAGGCGGTACGAGAAACTATGCTCTGCGATCCCCAACCAGCCTGCCCAGCGTGGGGATTATGGACATCCCTCAGGGGAGGCCTATGTACAGCAATGGACTGCTATAGGCTGTTGATAATGATGATTGGGGTTATGTTTTGGTAGATAACCTGTCTTACGCTTCTTGAAAGAAACAAAGAAGCGAATGTAACTGGATGCCTTTTATAAGGAAAGTTACTGCGGCTTGCTGGATAATCTTTTTTACAATTTAAAAGACAATTTAGAAACAAAAAACAATTTAAATGAGTAACTATTTTGTTACTAAACTGTAAAATTGCATGCCCGATATGAGTAAACCGTTATTTCTTAACCATTTTTACTATTTGAACAGCAATGTAAAGAGTTATGTTCAATAAATGTTTGGATTTGATTTGAAGTGAATTACTTCACAGACTGTACTTATTCAATGTTCATGTCTTCTTGCTGCACCGCGATAATATTAGCGAAGTGGTCACGAATATATCTATTAAACAAAAAAGGAATTTAGTAAATAATTTAAGAAAATAGAATTTTCATACAATATGTGCTAATTTGGGAAAAACGGAACACAATCCATTATAGTCCATTTCCATAATTATTCATGATTAAATAACCATCAATAAAAATTGCTGCAATGTAAGTCTTCATTATTTAATATGTTTGTCGAGTACTGTATTATTTTATTTAACCTGATCTGAAAACATAAACGTATGTATACCAAAATATTTATAAATAGTTGATAGATGTCAAAGTAGCGTATTTTACAAGCTGCGTCAAACAGAACGATCGAACGAACAAGTTGACAGATGATGTGGCCTAACGACTAGTGAATTTTTATGAATTAAATGTAATTCTACATTTTATTATAATGAAAAATGATTGTGTTTAAAATTATACTTATTTATTTATTTATATCAATGTGTCAGTGCCGATTGCCTGATAAAGTATATTGTGTTAACCAATTATGTAGTGGTGAGTTATCTCAAAAACATTTTAATCTGTCTCAAATATAACATAACAAGCACTATATTATAATTTTCTTTCAGAGCCTATATCTAAAGCAAAAACACTTATAAATTATAACACAGCTGACACAGACTTAATTCCGTTCCGTGCTAATGCAGACGCTATAATTTACATGAAATCAGCTGGGCATAAC
>DWEG01000210.1:0-12466 GCA_018245845.1 Apyrrothrix hygieia | reverse complement strand
GGAATTCCTGCCCGGGAAGGATTACTACTTCATATCGACGTCCAATAAAGATGATTTGCACAGACGCATCGGTGGTCGTTGTTTGAGTCACAACATGAAGCTGGTGTTCCGGGTGTGCTGCAAGCCGGAGGACCAGACCCCGGCACCGTCTCCGCAGCCGACCCCGCCGCCGCCGCCGCCGCCGCCCACCGCTCAAACCACGACCACCACGACCACTACAGTGAAGCCGGTAACGAAGAAGACGCACAAGTACGATAAGTCACCAAACGAGGTTGTGAAGAGTGAGGAGCTGTCCTACTCCCGCGGCGCGGCTCTGGCCTCCTCTCTCGCCTTGGCTCTGGCTGCGAGCGCCGTCCTAGCGCCGCTGGCTCGGTGAATGTGCGCTAAAGCGGCGCGGCCGCCGCGTCCCGACCTACTCGACAAGCCCTGTTCGGCCCACACCACACACACTCTCCAATCTTTAAATTTGCGTCCTGACACTTTAGTCTTTACGTGAATTTGTGAAACTTACGTGGTACCAGTGCAGTGCTTAGGTTAGGGACGCCTGAGGCGTCAGTGCCCAATGACAATGGATTTGCGTGTCTTGTAAGTATTCGGGATAAGAAGACTAGAAAAGACTATGAACTGAACTGAAGATTAGTGTTGAGAACGGACATTGGATAGCGTTGTGCGAAATTCCTAGTTATCTCCATAAAGTTCCAATGACAAATTTTAGTGCATAAGGAACCTATGAGCCTAATTTTTAATATTGTAAACTAAAGTATATCGGGCCTATTAAGTAATCGAACTATTATTATTAAAACTGTGTAGTTCATGAATGAGCTGAAACACTGTAGTTACGAAATTCATTTAAATATATATATACTATATGTATATGAAATGTTAACATGTATAATGGTAATATAGGTTTCTTAAACCATTAGGAATTAAATTTTTATATTTTCACTAATGCAATGAAGGACATTTGATTAAGAATTAGGGTTCAAACGTATATAGGAGGAATCTTATATAGAAAATGAGTTAGGTAGATGTTAATTTAGTTCAAAAGACATTTTTTTTTATTTTTCCATATGACCTAATAATTAGAATTTATTTATACGGAAAAAAACTAGGGCAAGTTGCGAATCTTGTCCAGAGACACTGTGATTTTGGTTTTATTTAGTCGTAATTTTCTCTATGCTTTTTTATGTGATATAAAAATTATCGTATTTAAAGTGATGCATTTTTCATCTAATGATATTATTTCACTATTGACTGATTTGAAGCTTTTTCTAATTATTTTATGGGAGCGGTTTTCGATGCATTTAAAATTTTCTGATGCTTATCACAATTTTTTATAACTTATAGTCAAGTTATCATACTGATGATATAAAGTTTTTTTTATACATAATGGCATCTGAACATCTAATATGTATGCCTTTAGTTAAATAATTTCAACGCAACATCTTTTATAAAATCTATTTCCAACAGTTTGGAAACTCTTTGTTGACATAGAAATAAGTATCACAGATACGAAAAAACCTAATTTCTCCGTCGATTTAGACGTATTTAAAAAACATAGATCATAGCATAGAAATGTATTTGTCTATGTTTTAAAACTTCCGGTCAACGAAACTTAACTTCTCAGTACTACCAATATAATAAAATATTACACATACTGAATCGTAAAACTGCTATAGGAGAGAGATGAAGTTTTCTGAACGCTCAGACTTGTCAGCCATTTTGAACAGCGCGCTGTTGGCAACGGGAACATTAAAATATTCTCACTTAAGTGTATTCTGCATTCACAGTAAACGTTAAGCTAATTTTATATCCGTTAGAATAAACTAAGTTGTAGACTAACAACACGTAGACATTATTGTGATGGCGACGCTATGAAATTTGGAATTTTCTGTATCTGTAATACATATAGAACGCTTTGTTGTTGGTGACGAGAAATGTCAACGCGATGATCATCTTTCCAAAATATTGTTAAGTAAGCACAATATGTGCCATTTGAGATCGTGCGACAAACGCGAACCACGTACACATTATGAAATAGTCAAATAGTATAATAGTAGACGAAATAGACAGACCGGTTTTGAGTTAGACATACGCATTTAGTGGCAGTCGATATATTTTTAGATAGTGCTTAAGAATTTAATATCTGAGTTTGAAACTGTATCCTTGATAGATTCAATCCAGGTACATGCTTCAATTGCAATAAGAAACGATCAAATTTGCGAAGTCATCAAAGTTATAGATAAATGTAGATGCTATTTTACAAACCCTTATTTTAATGCAGTGAAATGTATTTTTTTTATCATAATACAAATTTATGTTCGGTCAAGGTAAATTTAACACATGACAATACAATAAGGATGTAAGCTTTAGAAGGAACAGTGATTTAAATGAGATTATTTTTAGTAACACAAACAATTTTGGAAGGGCATTTGAAATAGTACATAATGCTTCTCTAAAACTTATTAAATTTTAGTATAGGAGTGTAACTAATAGCGAAAAGAACAACGAAGGATAAAACAACAACGCCTGTGTATCAAATACCACTCAAGTCCTTACAGCGACACGAGACAAAGAATGGACCAAAACAAAAATAAATTTCAAACAAAAATAGATGCATCATTAATGAGGCGCCATCAGACAACGACAAGACAGAAATAATCACAATATGGGATGCAATATATTAAAACGGTATCGAATGCTCGTAAACTGTTAAAAAAAGAAACTTGTAATTAACGACAGAAAGCAACACCGCAACAGAATTACAAATACACGAAAACACAATGTGGCAGTTGACAAACAACGTCGCGCTAATGCATTGTTTCTTAAACAAGACATTTTTAAAAATACAACATTTCAACCGTCAGGCGATAGACTTACTCTCGTGAAACAATAAACACATCATTTCTATTAATGTCACTAAACTAAATGTTTACAGAAATTGTTTTGACAGTTTTATAAATCGGCTAAAGTTGTCTTGCTGTCGATCCATCTGTAACTGATATTTCTGTTCCGTCTCTCTACAATGTATCGGTTTCAATGAGATCTTAGATGCAGATCGTGTATATTATTGGCAATACGTTATTATATCGCCGCTATTAGTTTCTCGGTCGTGGTTAAACAAGTCTCTGTATTTGGGCCGGTTACCTTCCACGACGCTCATTTCCATACCCTGAGTGCGTCTATTTTTATTTAAACTAAACAGTTTGAATGTCTACTTAAGCGTTTCGTGGTACAGACGCTGTTTAACTTGTCTTTTGGCTATTTCGGGAAACCCTGAAGGGATTGTATAGGGATAATCAGCCTGACCTGCCCGTGATAATTCTGGAACGTGTGTCTTTACACGGAACGTGAGATTAAACACGCATATATGTAACACGTTAGTTATAAATACGTATAGGAGTGATGCTGAGTTTAATACGTGACTGGCGAGTGGCGTGAAAATTGTTACTAATGGTGTTACCAACGTCTCTTGATCTGCGCGAAATGAAGATGCTTGTATCAATTTATGACCTGTTTAGCTAACTAGTTGAATTGATTTGCGTTTCCTGGATTGCTTAATACGCTTGATTCAATTTAGCCCGCTAAAATGTAGCGCGGTATTATTATTCAAACCCGTGTAATTCCCGTGGAAATAGCACAATACACTGCGCAGTGACATCAAAGAATTCCTACCGAGTTAAATTGATGACTTCATATTAGTTAAACAAGGGGCTTGGAGCTTTTATTTTGAGTCCAACGTAGCGCCATTGGGTCGTGTTGCAATACGTATTATGTTTCTTAATTCTTTGAAAGATACACCTGGAGACTGTTTAGATGAATGTTCTGGGAATTATGCTTATTTTGAAGAAAGAAATCTTAACATTCTATGCAAGTATAACAAAGATAAAAAGAAAGAAAAGATAATAGACATCGAGACATCTAATCCGACAGTTTCTCACAAATATATTTCGAAGGTAATGAAAATATCGATACAGAAATGTTTGTCAAACAAAATAATGGAGTTCTAGAGTAGCAGGAAGTTTTCAATCACAATGAAAGAGGTGTTAATACCTGCACGGCAGTTGGATTAGCCACAGATTAGAGGATTAAAGAACTTTAAAGCTTACATATTGTACAAAACGTTAATAATACAGTTTCAAACTCAGACGTAAACGAAACATTTTTCTTAGTATTCTCTCTCATATTAGTTTTTGGTTAGTTGTGCTGTGTACTTAGTATAATTAATTGCCTAATTAATGAAAATGATAAAAAAAAGTGTATACTTGACCTCATTTTCGAATCTCGAGAATATCAGTCCGCTAGTTTTAATGGAAATGCATAATTTTATATTTTAATTAACTGATTCTCGGGTGTTTTCCAAGGGGACGCACGATACTGACATATTATAACTTGTGATGTTTGTGCTATGATGGCATCTGTTCGTAAATTGGGTGATTCGGGAGTTAGCTATAGAGGCCGGTTGAGAAAGCGATTTCGGCCTGGCATTAAAAGAAGTCGTAACTGTACAGATTGCGGTGTTGTGTAAAAATTTTTAAATCAACATTGACGTGAAAACCAATGGAACCACGAAACACGAGCTCGCAAAAAATATGTATGAAGCGAACGAAGAAATGTAATATGAATACATTTTCAGGATTGGTATAATTTTTTTGTAAGCGCTCATTTTATATTTACATTTGCGACCTGAAAATTGTACTATTGTAGAACAAGAAATCGTCATTAATGTATCTGTGCAGCGTTCTCGAAACATCTTGAACATTTGAGAGAAATGTTCTCTTTCATTTTTACATTATCATGAACATGTGCAATATTGGCTTGAGTTATAACACGAACTGTTCCTTGAGCTTGAGTTTTGAGCGAGCACGTCTACCGCAAATTGAATAACAAACCAGAAGGATATACCATCCTCACGTATACAATGATGACACCTATTACATTTATTGGGACGCTGACATGTTTCATAATATACTTGACAATGTGAATTGACACCAGTTGTAACGTACATTTGCGTCAATTGTATTAATTCAGTGCCAGTGTTGTTCCATTTTGGTTTTTATTGTGCATTGGCGGAGGTTTAAAATCGCACGTACTACGATTCGCATATCAAGATTCCAATCGCCAATGCATCGGATATCGTGATTATCATATGATATATTATAATTTGCATCTGTATTAATTAGTGCGGCCCAGTGAAGAAAAAATTTGTTAAATTCGTTGCAATGTATCACTTGCTGCTTTATTAGATCAGTTCACAATAGTTTTAATGTTGGGTATTATTTGTGTCTCATTGGAAAACATTCGTTTGATATTTTGTAAGGATCTGCGTGATTCGTTTATAAATTGTAACGAATGCGTTGTAACTATTATACGTTGACAACTTCAGTAACACAAGGCGGTGAATTTGTCCTAGAAAATGTGCCTGGTTTCATCAAAATTTCATGTCGGCTTCTACTGAAGGCCTTTAAAATTGTTCAAGGATTACATTCCTTGGATGATTTCAAGGGGCTTCGGTGGTGAAGCTCGCGCAGACCTTGATGGAATTAATTTATTTGCTCAGCGGTGGTTGTAAAAGTATTATTATTCTTATATTTATGTGGATCTTCCAATGGGTTTAGTTGAGACGTTTTAATTTTTTGAAAATAGAACGGGGTATGATTTATATGACACAAAATGTTCTTTCGGCTAGGTTTTTAGCATTACCTAATGCATAATTTATATCATAATCATTTTCCGAGCAATAAACTAATATCGTGAATTATACAAATTTTAAACATTTACCGATTACACGTCATTGTCCTATAAACGTATTGTTATTTAAACATTTATATCATTTAAACATAAAATGGGCGTGGAAATATGCTTCAAAGTATTTAATATAAGGCTTTTATTTTAATGTCTAGGTTTCCTTTGTATTTGCTGGTGATAATCTTAACAGTTCGACTGTTACAAACAAACGATGGAATATTAGTAAACACGGGAAAATTTTAACTACCCTTAAAGAAGGACACACAGACAAACCCTTAAATTTTCAATATTAATTTGAATATTTTTAGTTGTATGTCACAGACAATTCAAAGCATGTACAACCAAATCAATATGACTAAAATTCAGTACTCTATCGTCTTCAGTCTAGATATTTTTATGTCTCTCCTAGTAATAAATAAGGAATAAACTATCTGTAGTAGGAACCATAAGACAGTTGTCATGCCGATCTTGTAGAGGGTTTTAGTTTCGATTCCGTGCTGTGTGCATTTGTAAATGATTCAATGATTTATCTTTGTGTCTTTAGTTGCCTTGTCTGTGTGTGGGTCCATGGCAACTGTAATGAAGAATTCATGGAATCATGTATTGAGCTATGAATGAGTGTGTACAGTGATTATTTTAATGAGACAGGAAATTTCATGTTACCTTTGTGTATTGTTTGTGTCAAGTTTTCTACAAAGGTTTTATTTAGTAATTTTTGACGAACATACTTGTGAAATATCGTGTCTGAATGGATTTGTAAATGCATTTGGATTATGAACAACGTCGCCACTTCATGGAACGTAACATAAAAAGATTCTTTATCAATTATTCCATACGATTTCAGTTATTGAAATAACGAATTTGTTTTAAAATCATTCGTTCTTTATGTCCTAGTTTATTCATTCACGATTTAGTTACTAAACATTACTTATAAAGAGAAAGTGCATTATTTACGGGCCTTTCCAATTCCGGTCAGTATTTGGTCGTAAACTTCCAATACCGAGACTTATTGGACTCTGCTCTATTATTAGATTGTTCATAAAATTTATCTGAGACTTTTTTAGACAGGAAGAAATCATTATAATTAATTCATTAATTAACAGAGTCTTTCAATTATTAACTCCATGGTACTAATGAGATAATTTTAGAATTATATCGCAATATATTTTTAATTGATTTCCTTCTGGAAGGGTACATTTTTATTGTGCTTATTCAGAAATAAATAAGTCTTGTAGTTGCAGTTATTTTTTATTTAATTACATTTATGTTGTTTTATTTGGAACGTCTGGTGGAGGTATGGAGTCTAATTCTGGAGTTACTTTTGTATATACATGTCTACGAACTGTGACGTCATCTACGTGAGCTGCGCGCCAGTCTGCCACGTCTATAGTGCTCAGCGCGCTATAAATCTCCTAGAAATCAGTTCGGTGCATGTCAGCGTGTTTTGTTTCTGAGAATTGTGTGTGAAGTGAATGAATCAAAATGTAAACAGAGGCAGCATGTGTGGGAACATCTGGCGCAGTTTGCTCTGCTCGGTTTTTAATTATATCGCGCTAGGTCTTGTCCATTGCTTCGTTCGCACGAGGCTCATAAAAATAAGATAACAATATATATTTTTTTTTATCTTATTTTTTGTTGTCAGGTATGTCAGTAGACAGGTATTTGGCGCGTAGTGCGCTGTGCTTACCCTGTAAGGGACCTGGCGTGAAGATATAATAAAAATAACATTTTTTTGATAGAGATGTTAGATAGATTAGAGATGTTTGTAGAGCTAGCAATATTTGGTACTCGGTCCTCTTACCCTGCAAGGGATCTGGCGTGATGATACAACAACTTTTTCCAAAAAATTAAAGAAATCCCGATTATAACACTGACTTTGCTTACTAGATATCTCTATTGTATTAAACCAGCTATTCTGGTCTCAGGGTTCGATTTGATCTACATATGTTTAATAGTTGGTGCAAAATTTGGTGATTCACTGAAAGTGACTTGATTGTTGCGTCAGTGTAATAAATTTAAAAATAAAGCCGTATTTTGGTTTATTTTTCAGTAGAAAAGTGATGCATCGGTGAAAATTACATTCGAAGCTATTAAAAGCGAATGGGCAATACGTCAGAAATAAATAAATGACGAAATATTAATTAAACTCGTCTTATGCAAATATATTCTCGGTCAGTGAACTTTTGTTTCGTTAAGTTATTATTGTGCCAACTTTATTCAATACAATTAAATGCGTGAATTTAATTACTCATAAACAATAAAAGTATTTCATTACATGTCAGTCTCAATAAAAATACTCAAAAGTAGGCATATATGTAAACGCAGTGGAATGAAGTTTTAAATAAATAATGTATGACGGATTGGGTCAAATTATTTTGGCATTGGCTAGAATGACGTGCTAATTATTTCCGTTTGCATAAATAGGACTAAAATTAGACGTAATCTGTAACCCAAACTGATATGTTTCAGTTGCATTTACCATTTTAGTTGTTAATAAACATATCGTCACGCCTGTAATCCCCGAAGAGGTAGGCAGAGGAATGTAGTACACTTCCACGTTTCACCAGTTACGTTTACTTACGTTTGACTTGAGTTTCATTAGCATAACGTGCATCGGTTTATTTAATGTCCCCGACTATCAAATAACTGAATAAAGGAAAGCCCAGCTCTCGTGAAAAATAAAAGCCTTTGGTATAAATACGAAGCGTTTGGCCTTACATTCATGTAAATACAAGGAGTAAATGCGGTTCGTATAATGTAATTATGACCGATACTTGAATTCAGACATTTTAAACAGGAATTAAAATGGGAAGTCTTTTTCAATAATTAATTTATTAAGAATAATTCAAAATCAGAACGAATTAGTTTATTGCTCTACATTTCAATAAAAGGACAAAACTATTATTTTATTGAAAAAAAAACAAAAGTACATTGGTGCTACTAGAGGAAATTAAAAATTATATACTTAACGTTACTAACCAGCATAATTTTCCCATAATTATATTTTATTTTAATGGTAACTTTTTTTTCATGTACTTATTATGATTTCGTCCTCATTCGTATAGACCGAAGAATCGATTTTGAAAATATCGATTTTCTTGGTTTTCTTATTTTTGTGTACTTAAGTTTGTACTATATTATATTTACTAGCGAAATTAATATTTTTTTATAGATTTAACGGGAATTATTGCTTCAGCTACCTCCTAAACTGTTCTAAAAGTATTTTTATAATAACTGATGTTAGAATTAGTGAATTCACACCGTCTTGTGTTACTCAGAGTCGCTGATAAGGAGATTAACAGAAAAAAAAACGATAAAAAGTTCAGAATCCTCAATTTTTCCTAAAACACGTTTGTTGGTTATTGAAAAAAAAAGATAATGTTTTAATAATACTTCATAGGTTGTAGAAATCATTTTTACTGTCGTTAGCGTATGAGACGTATATTTTTTGCGGCTATATATAATATTATATAATTGCTGTAAGTTTTAAGCGCGGCCATAGTTTTGAGTTTTTGTAATTCTTTGTATAATTTTGTTTTTTGAAAAATTGTAATTTTAAAAAGACGAACAGAGACATGAATTGTGTACCTTTAATTAAATTTTGAGACGAAATTAAATAGGATGTGTGATGTAATGATAATCTCTTTACAATAAATTTACTTTTTTCGATTTAAAATGTGCAATATTTCAAGATACGTGTAATGTATTATAATGTAAAATAGATGTTGTGTATAGTTTATAGATTGAAGTAGAGAATGGAGTAAAAAAAGGATCGGTGGGAAAAATAAGTGTGTGGGGGGGTATTTTGAGATATTGCATATTGTTCACTTATAATATCTAAAAAATGTATAATTTGGAAATGTAATAATATATAATTAAGCGATTTGAAAACGTTATGTAAATATTGGCTAGAATGGATTTTATATGAATATATATTGTACCCATTTCATTTTTGTACCTATTTTCGAAGCGGTATGATGACATTTTGTCTCTTTCTGTGCGTTAATCACCAAAATATCCCAGTTGGTCTCGACATGAAACACCATTTTTCATTGCACATATATATTTTTTTATTACACAGATGAACGAAAAACACTGCCAGTTAAAAATACATGTTTTTTTACTTTTGTATTGTTAGCGTTTAAGCGGGAAAATACACGCGGAAATAATAATATGATGTCACAGTTTTACACACACATCACTTGTTATTTGATAATTATATGTATTGAAAGAAAAATTCAAAAAGGGGGTGCAGTTTCATGTCTCTTCGCTGTCTTGAATAAGGGATGGATAGGTTAAATGGAAAATTTGTTACTTAAATTGGACGATGAACGATTTGTAAAAATAATATGTCGGCGTGAGGGACGGGGGTAGCGGGTAGCGGGCGGGGTATAAAAATGATCGTACCTACTAAGTTACGTGGTATAATGTAAATATGTTGTTAATTAAGAGTAGAACCCGTAGGTATTTATTTTACGATTTCTGGCCTTTGTTGAAATCCAAAGTTTTAATTTATTTTTCGACCAATAAATGTTGGAGAGAACTACTCACGTGGCTTTTATTTACCATCACCATCATCGTCGCTCCCATCATCAGCTTACTTGGTTTTTTCACACAAGTGTATGAAATAACTGGTGAAGACAATAAAAGGCCTGCAATTTAAGTAAAAGTTTTTTTTTTTTAAATAGATTTTTTCACAATCTCCATTCAATATTTCTACATTACAATTACAATTTTATATTTACAATTTTGTTTAAACACACAATTCTGTATTGATTTTAATTATTTTAATATTACTGTCAAAAATATTTTCAAAACAATTTTTGAAATATCGTACAAGACCTGAATATGACGTACCTAATAAGATTAATTAGTGACGCCATCAATAATATTGTAAATACTGTACTGTTTTTTATACAGTTGTAATAGTTGGGCATGTTTTAAAAATTATACATAGTTCATGAGTGTAAATATCTAGACTTACATAACTCTTTAAATATAATAATTTCAGTATACTATAAATAATATAATTAGGCACACTGACGTCTACCAAATGTGTGTTCTTAGTTATATTATTTATACAAATTAAAAAGAAGTTGCTGGTAAAATGCGAGGGTAACACTTATTGTGCATTGAAATTTAGGGAATACATGGATTTGTTTTTTTTTTACCGTCAAAATGAGTGATTTTAGTCAACTTATACATCAAGTTCGGTATTCGATCTCGATACTTGATTTTCTGTATAAGTCTAAAAATTTCTAAATTTTTGTGCATAGAATTGAAACATGAAATCGTACAATCGGTTCAGACCAGGTAATTTTTAAACTATGGAGATATGTTTAATAGACATGATTTTTTAAAATCGATGAATTATAAAGATATTGCCATGGTCTTAAGTGGTCATATCAGCCCATTGCATAAATAACATTGAAAGAACTTCATGCAATCCCAAAGTATAAAATTGTCAAAAGAATGCACAAGGTAAAAACGGGTTACAACTTTTTTTATAAAAGTCATTAATTATCTTTTTTTTTATCATTAACAAATCGATGCCGTAAGAAATGGTTACAATTGTTTGCATTAACTTAACTAATCAGAAATTTCAACAAAAATCATTAAGAGATCGTTGACCTTAAAAAATGCAATGATAGACCAAGCTACGTATATTACAAAGCATCATTATATTACTTTGACACGGCCGCTAATGACATATAATGATAATTAAAAATTAACAATGCGTCGTAATTAATGAGGCCTTACATAATAATTGTTGTGTTGTAAAAAGTCAATCGCGTTAACAAAACGTTGTTTAATTGCTACGTCAATTTTGTCATGCTCTCCGCTTTCATTTGTTTATTTCAATTTGCCTGTAGTTTTAGTGGTTGGTAACCATGATTGTTGGGTTTGGAGTTGTGGGTTCGATTCCCACTCAGAACGTATTAATGTGAAGAGCTTCTGTTTATTCTGTATTTGGGTGAATTCGCTATACAAGTATTTCGATATAATGCCTCGTTGATTGAGTGGGTGCAAAAGCGACTGCCGATCGAGTGGTCCCGGATTCAAATGCGGGGCGGGTATTATTGGACTATTCTAGCTAGAATTTCTAATAGTGGCTGGGAGTCTGGATTTGTGCCTGGTGAGTGGCAATAGTTTCACCACCTATTCCATGATTAGACGTGTACGTAACCTGCGAAACGTGGGTGTGTAGTACACTCCTCTGCCTACCTCTTTGGGGATTACTGGCGTGATGTTACGCTTATTTACATATCTATATCAATTATTAGCTGTCTGGTTACTATAGCACATACCTGTTTAGGCTCAGATGGCTGTGTCAGTTGTCTCAATGTACTGACATTATTGTTAAATATGTATAGCCAATGGGCGAGCACAACACCTGATGTTAGATATATTGGACAGATTCAAACTTAATATATGCTCTACTTACGGTCAGTGACAGATGCGTCATTGTGTTAGAGAGCACGTTTCGCGTTAGACAACGAACTTTGTATAGCTACAGCTTTCTAATTCGAACAAGAATATTTCTCAATGACTGTAACAGATTTAGCGTTTGTTTTGAATTTGATTTCCGATAAAACAAACAGTTTTAGGTTCGGCAAACGTAGTGTAGGACGCCCTCCGGCCAGGTGGGTTGACGATCTGCGAAAGGCTGCAGGCAGAAGCTGGATGCGGCAAGCCGAGGACAGGGCGCGATGGCGCT
>DWEG01000209.1:0-12478 GCA_018245845.1 Apyrrothrix hygieia | reverse complement strand
AGTATTGGTGTAAAAATGAGAAAGGGCATGCTCCGATGGTTCGGACATGTTGAGAGAATGTCTGATGAAAGAAAAACGAAACAGATAATGCAGATAAAGCAATGTGAATGTTGACGGACGCAGGTGCCGAGGGAGCCCAATATGGATGGATGTGGCAAGTCTAGGACAGAGCGCAATGGCGCTCTTTGGGGGAGGCATATGTCCGGTAGTGGACTGAAATAGGCTGATGATGATGTATGGCAATAGACTCACTATCTATTCCATAATAGGACGTGAACGTAATTGGTGAAACGTGGGAGTTTACTACACTCCTCTGCATACCTCTTCGGGGATTACAGGCATGATGTTACGATGGTACTTTACGTTCATATTATTTTAATACAATTTATGGTAGAAGTCTCCGACACCGGCGTGTAAACGAAGAGAGTGATGAATGTGGAAGAAGCCCGATAGGTCTGTAAGGATAGAGATATTTGCCTACCCCGTAAGTGACCTGTCGATATGATATAATAAAAATAATAGTAGATATAAAATACATTTTATAATATCCAATGTATTATACTAAAGCTCCCATGTTCTGAGGTTGATTGAGAAAATGTAGATACGTGTTAAAAATTGGCGTATCATTTATAATATGACCGTGCTGCGAAGCTTTGAATGCTTTGAAATTTTTGATAGATCAATCGTAAATTCACTCTCAAATCCACATCCAGTCGTTTATTTTCAATGGATTTGCAGAGGATCTTTATCCGTCTGTATGGCGATTTCATAAACGGACGTGTATCTGTACAAATATGTGGATACTGAAAGGAATTTTGGAACGTTGAGCTTCTGACGTATCTAAAACAGTGACTATATCGCATAAAACAGTTACTATATTATTATTATATCGTACATTATACCTTACGGGGTAGGCAGAGAGTACTAAGTGCCAAATATCTTTATCCTTATAAACTCGACCTGGTTCTTCCACCTTCATTTGCAGCTAGACGTAGATCGATCATTTTTAATTTAAAATTTACCCTAAAACTATGTTTTAATAACATGTAGGTCCTATACATACATATAGACCAACTGCCATCGTTTGCATATTTTAATACTGAAATTTAACAAGGAGTTAGAATCTTGTAATAGCAGACAGATGTGTAAATCGGTCTATTTGATATGAAGCCCTTAACTTAGTGTTTAAACCTTTTTTTTATTAACTTTAACTGGAAGTTTACTTCTAACTCCTAAAATATAAATGTCTATATAGCAGTGACCATTTTATTGGTGGAAATTGTCATGATACAAAAATGAAGGTTTTACCGTTTGCTGCACGAATCCCCGAAATACCTGGTTCCGCTTTTATTTTATTATCTTGCTTGAACGATTTTTAGTTTCGTGTCTATCAGAGAGAGCGGTCTAGTAGTTAGTAACTTTTCTTTAACAGCTTTTCTGTGTTCAATCTCTTCTGTAGTTTCAAATAACCGAGAATTTCGCTTCTGTTTTTATATTCTCAACTATAATTACCCGTTGAAGTTTGTTAGTGAGTTGAGATAGTAAGCAAATGACAAGTACAGTGGGAAAGGCTGTATATTACATTGATTTTCTCAGCTTTCAATAAACATAAATTACGCTGGTATTTCCCCGAAGTGGTATATAGAGGAGTGTAGTACACTCCCACGTTTCACCAATTACATTATATGTCTCACTATGTAATAAGGATTGAGCCGAGTCTATTGTCATACTCCGGGAATAAATCCAGGCTGCGTGTTACTACTGGGAATTTCATGTAAGAAAAACCCAGTAATGCTTTACCGAACCCGGGGATCGAACCCAAGACTTCTTGATCAGCAGTCCCACTTGTAACCACTCGACCAACGAGGCAGTCAATCTTTTTATTAACAATTAAACCAGCTCGCTCTATTATTGGTTCCAATTATTATAGATCATGTTAAATTTTCTTCGCTTTTTTCATTGCTAAATTATTTACGTCACTTCCAAACAGCCGCTGTTAAATAATCATAGTGACAGGTTATTTTGTCCTCAACTTCCATTTTTTATGTCAATAATGATTTGAATAGCTGCAATTTTTATTTTCCTAATGACAATGAACATAGAGTGAATATTTTCACCGATGCAATTCACCTGCCATTCTTTTATTACAGTAGTATTTCTGTTCGCATGCCAAGCGTGAATAGCGCAAACACAGAACCATCTAAGCGTTATTATGCTGGATATTTCAATGAATCAACAAAATGGAATTTGAATTTTATATGCACGTCGACAATTTTTTTTTTATCCTTTTTCACCAATCTCAATGCTATCTATCATTTCATCATCTTTATTGATGAGTGTTCTCTAATCTTGTTTCTTTACAATATCCAAAATGTTACTCTCTAAGCCTTGAGATTTGTTTGAGAGTTGACTAAATATAGTCAATCAACCGACATTGATCAGCATAACAACATCATTGATCTTATTACGTTTCATTCTGAGGGAAGATCTGTCCAACAGTGGGACTATAAAAAGGTTGGTGATAAAAACGATTGTAGTTTTTAAAGTTAACGAAGGGAAGGGACGAAACATGTGCTTGTCTGAACTAAAATGTATTAGTGTATGATACATCTAAAATAAATGACTGCTTCCTTGCTCGACAAGGGCGATTGTCATTCAAGAGGTCCTGAGTTGAAACCCCGGGTCGGGTATTGTTCGATTTTCCGTTTTTATTAGATCGATAATTATAACTTAACATCACGTTACCAGTGTAGTACACTCCCATGTTTCATCAGTTCAGCATGAAAAAACACCATACATTACAATGTCGTGTTCATATAAGATTTGCAATGACCTATGAAATCTAGACCCATGAGACTCGCAACCGATGTGGGTAGATAAATTGCTTAAGGGGAATAGTAAATGCATTGATAAAATTGAAATAAAAATTTAGAAAGATTTTGAACACTATATTTGAAACAAGCTTCTAAAATTTTAAAAGTAGTTATGTTAAGTTATGTAAATAGAATGAGGTTTTACAAGATTTAAATTTTATTTATTCTTAGACTATAATAATGCAAACGTTCTACATAAAAATCTAAGCGCTTTCTCAAAGGAGCCTGTACAATAGGCTCTGATTGCGAGTGTACTTTCCTGTTTTATTTTATATTTTACAATGCATTCATCGCATTTTACAATCTTTTGTCGTTGTGCTCAAAAAGTGAACATAGAATATGCATTCAATCAATTTTTATACTCATAACTTAATCCCCAGTACCGCACAATCAACATAGTGGAATTGGGGAATCGTGGTGGATTTAAATTTATGACTTTTTAGTGGTGGTGAAACGTTAAGCCAGTTAAAGAATATTTCTGACTATGTCACTATTTTTGTAACGGGGTCACTGTTCTATCACTAGAGTGTCACGAATACATCTATAAATACGAAATGTCTTCTCCGCAATAAATAAAACGAAATTCTTTTTGGTCAATGACACATCCCAGTCTATAAATATGAGATTCAATCGCGCGTCTCCGCTTGAACTACTTTGAAGAAGTTCGCTTGTAAATAACGCCCAAACTCAGCCGCGACGCGGAAAGACAGTTTATGCAAAGAAATTTCTGTGCAAACTTCCTGAGAGTCCTTTTCGGAACTATATAATATATACTTGAAGTAAAATGTAATTGTACGTAATCAAAGCGCTTGAATTAATATCCGGTTCATTATACCATTGGTTTTTCAGTTTTCGTAAGTTAGGAAATCTAAGTGATAATAGCCTAAAATCCGTGCCAAAATACCACTAAAGTATTTTTTGTATGTAATTTCAAATATTAAATTAAACGAATTTGAAAGCAATAAAAAATTAAAAGAGCTGAGTTCATTTATCATTTTTCCTTTTAAGAAAATTCGTGTAAATATATTAGTTTGTGGCATTACTTCTTAAAGTTAGAATGAACAAGAACCAGTGACGTCCGCCCTCGACTTGTAGGTAATTTAAAAATAAAGTAACTAGTGGCTCTTCTGTCAAGAGCACTCAAAAAGCCGAATCGCCCCAAAAATCTAAAATTAACATGCCTTTTTAAATCCAGCGTAATAAGGCACCGAGTAGACCACTTGAAGAGTAATCGTAAGCGAAAAAGGCTCTTATCAATGAAATCTACAGTGCATTTTTCATTGCAGTGCCGAGGACGGTCCTGAAGGAGAGATACGAAAGTGCGCCAGAAGAGGACGAGGTTGCTCACGACGTGTCCGAACTTGAACACGAAGATGTCGGTAAGTGCTTTTAAAAAATTTAAAAATATCCTTCGGTAACGTAAACCTGTGCTGGATGTTCGCCTGATGGTCGGAAAGGAGTTGTCTTAACAATTTAAACATCTGCCATTGAGGTTTTTTTAATTTACGTTTAAGTGTGTTGAGAGTGATGGATTGCTTAGCGTAGAATTGTGAACCAACTTAATAGCATTTCATATTAACAATGTCGTGATAACTTTGTGTAATATTCATAGTCATGTAGTCCATGTACCTGAAGTTTACTTAAGAGAACGCTTGATCGTTTTTAACTTTGTCAAGTGTATCAAAATCATCTATTAATTTCAAAACTCAATTCGGAACTCGGAACTCGGAACAACTCAATTTCGGAATTTCAACTTAAATGTTCTTAATAATATTTTACCTCCTAATTAAGTTGAATCACAGAGTTTTTATTTGTAAGATCTTACGCTTTTATCTTTTTGGTTTTTGTTTTACGCTTTCTTTATCTGTAAAATCACAACACGAATTTTTCTTTCATAGCCAAATCTCCGGGGTTGAGTTTTACATCCAATCTGATCATACTCAAGTAGACGCAATTTCGGGAGCATCTTATATTTTGACAAGGCGTAACATTCGAAAGGAAGACAGAAAATTATTCTAATCCCATTTTAGTGCAATGTCGGCAAACCATTTCGTTTATTACGTACCATGAAATCAAGGAATAAGACAGAGTAAAATGTCTCATGTAATTTCATCCGAAATCCCTGTCGTGTAAATATCATTTTATCGTTAGTGTTCTCATTTTAATAAAATTGTTCTAAATGTAAGAAATAATGCCTAAATATATGTCTGATTTAAAGCTAATAGGTTTTTCTTATACATTATTATATTTCTGATAACTTTTGTTATTTTTCAGTTTTTATTATATCATCTTGTGGTCTGCCAGCTTATTTACGTACATTTTTATGATTTTACGAATCACAAAAATTGCTCAGAATTTGGATTTGTGCGCGTTGTATGGCAATAGACTCAGCACCTATTCCATATGTACATAACATATCTTCACGTCCGGTCCTTCACGGGGTCGGCAGAAAGCACCGAGTGCCAAATATCTCCATCTTTGGAGACCTGCCACTCTCTTCATACATGCATGCCGGTTTTGGAGACTTCTGACTCCCCCATCAGCCAGTATCTGGGTATTACCAGATATTATTATATTGATATGCTAGTATCACCTATTCCATAACAGGACGTGTAACATAACTGGAGAAACGTGGGCTTGTACTACACTCCTCTGCCTTCCTCTTCAAAGATTACAGACAGGGATTACAGGGTTGTTACGTTTTTTTTTACATAGTTACAATATATTACATTATTACATTTGTTACATAGTTCTCTCTATAGGTCAGTATTTAGAGTACATGCACTGATTTACCATTGTAACATAGGAAAAAATTGCACAATACCGAATAAGTTATAATTGTAAACCATATAATTGAATGTATACAAGTATAAAAGTTAAACCTGCAACAATGCCAGTTCTATCCGAAGTTTAGTCTGTGACACGCCGTAGTACTAATCATAAAATTGCTAACTAGAAAAGTCTTCCAGAATTTTACCGAGAATCGAAATAAGGGATGTTTTTTTGTTCACGGCGCGGAATATGAACGGCGCATTTTATAGGAACGATCGTGAATATTTAAATATTCAGGTGTGGAAGTCGACGAAAATTGAATAAAAACAACCTCGACGGTAAAGCGTTTAATTTTGGAATTGCGATTACAACATTATTTTAAAATTAAATATCGCTTGCTGTAACGGTGAACAAAAACATCGGGAGGAAATTTAACCTACCGCGTCTCAGAGTTTTCCATGATTTACTTTGAGATGAGTGAATCTTGCCGACCCGCATTCGATCCGCGTGATAGACTGTCGTTTTAATCCTTCTACTTACTCTTTCTCATTTGGCATGAGATGCAACTCGAACAGAATAACTATAAAAAGTTTGATAATGTCATGTTGATTATTCTATTTGGATTTTCTGTACTTATTGATCGGCCAAATTTCCTATGCTAGTTTTGATTACAAAGATATCTTATCTTTTATATCTGTATGTATGTATATGTGTCAGTCTTTAGCAGCTGGAGAAGATTTTTACACAACATTTTCCTAACTATCAATTTCTAATTAATATATTGGATTAATTTTTAATATGATTAATGTTTAATATCCTCATTATATCAGTTTGCTTGAATTTTTTCATTCGCATACTGAGCAAAAAATAAAAACTAAGCACAATTGTTTTAAACTAGTCAAGAAAAGCCATAAGAAACAGATTTAATATTTAAATATTTCTGAAAGCAAACAATTACTTAATACAATTTTTAGTTTAATGACGTATTTTATTAACTCACAGTTCCAAAAAATATAACAGCAGTCTAAAATAATTTACATTCCATACAAAGACAGTCATGAATTAGTGGAATGTACGTTAATTACTGACCAATTGAATGAATTATGAATATAAAATTGTAAATCAACCAGATATTTACATTTCAAACACTAATGAACACGACTGTTTTATTATTATTACCGCGGAGTGGTCTCCGTAGTGCACAGTGTTAGACAACTTGAGTCGTTAGAGGGACCTATTGGAGCCAATAATGTTCCTACCATTAATCTCACGAATCGTTTTAGGGTGTAGGAAGTTTTATTGTTCTGTTATAAAGGTGGTTTAGTTCCTATAAATCGCGAAGACAAGACCCAATATCCCGTTAAGGGGGGTGTGAACGCGTAGATTCATTGCATGCGAGTTTGGTTAATGTGGCTCTTCTCTAAATCTTTGCTCTGTATGTTCTAAAGTTGTCTTTGGTAGGGAAATTGTACAATCTGCAGCTACAGGGCTTTCGGCTCTCTCATATAGATGTTTTGAACTTACTAAATGAATGGAAAAAAAACCTGCAGATTGTTCTCAACGAACTAACAGTTTTGAATGTTTTATGTTTTTCAATTGAAATTTCGTAGGGTATTTTTGTAACTTAACAAAACATGCTGATATAAAAATATAACTTTTTTGTTCTGATTAAGAACAGAGTAAAAAAAATACAGTGAATGATATATATTATCTAATACAAAATATACTTTATCTAAGAAAGAAAACAAAGACGATAATTATAAAAACGTACATGAACAACCAAAGGAACTCCTATATTCAAATGGTACACTTATGTTTAATAATAATCCGCAACCCGCATAAGCACATCGATGGCTGATAATACACATTTCGCACAGTAAATAACTCCGTAATTTGGGATAACGTTAACGCCTCATTTCATTCTGAACCTACTCACAATATTTAAAACATTAATTAAATTTTGATTATGGAATGTTGGACGAAAAATTAAAACGCAATTCGTGAACCAAATTATCTTAATTAGGTGCAGCAATGATTATGTTAATGTAAAGTAATAGTAAAGAAATATTGATTCATCAAGCCAGGTCTCTTATAGGGTACGTAGAAAGCAAGCACTGAAATAAAAATATTAATGTTGTTAAATAGCATAACACCAATTTAAAACTAATTATGAATGAAAAAGGGACAAATGTAAAAAAGCACGTCAGGTCTGTAACAATAAAGATATCTGGTCCTCGGTGCTCTCCGCCTACCTTTAAATGACCTGGCGTGACGATATAATAATCAAAAAACCAAAGATCATTGAAGTCATTGATGCCTTGTCATTCATGTCTATTTCTGATTTCAAATTGTTCGTGATGAAAATTGTGATATCAAATCGCAAAACAACGAAGAAGAATAATTTATAAGTACGAAGAATAATAATTTATAACTACGAAGAAGAATAATTTATAAGTACGAAGAATAATAATTTATAACTACGAAGAAGAATAATTTATAAGTAATAGCTATCAAAGTCTACTAAAGTGGATAAAACTACTAGCGACATAAATATACGGTTCTCGCTGATGTTATGCTTATGTTGATCGCTACTGACACAGGGGCAACTCGACCAAGGTGTGTCGTTACTTCTGGTTGAAGTTTCAAATGACACAAGATCTATACTTTACTTCGACTGACTGACTTAATATCACTTCAATAAAAATTTAATACCCTCTAGATACGAATCCAAATCAGTGATCAATTTGTGTGAATCTATATCGTTTTTTTCTGGATAACTAACTTTTAACTTGCTTCCCTCTTTCCTCTTGATGCACAAGATTCCGCTAGCGTAAGATATTTACTCATAGAATCGATTAACGTAAATACATTCCGTAGTATCGAGTTTTCCGCGCTCTTCACTTTTATCGTTCATTTAATCTGCATCATTGAATTTTAAAATTGAATACGACTGAAATGAAATTGCTTCACATTGATTGGTTTCAAGATGTCAGCTATTTGAATAAATTGAAAAGCAATAGGGCGGAGCACCAAGGTTAAATAAACCAGTTTATTTATTTTATGGTAATCAAATAACATTATCCTATGCTAAGAGAGTGAAATTTGCATCAAAGTAGAACGATGAAGTACGTTTCTGAATATCTAGAAAGAGATCAATGATTGACCCGCTAGAGAAGTATAATGTTTGCTTACTGTATACAGAACTGTCTTATGACGTTACGTAATAACGTAATAACGTTACGTAACTGTCTTATTACGTTAGACGTCACTTGTAATAGATGGATGGAGAAAAAAATGTTAGCCTCTGCAATTCGTTACCCTTAGTAATATTTTTAGCTGTATGTTCCTCATACCCTGTTGTAATAAGAAACATCAGATACAGTTGTATAAAAAATAATTATTGAAATACATATATTTAGTCATTGACGAAAATAAGTTGTAGACTTTAGAACTATACTATAGACAGAAATAGATTTTAGACAGAAATGCAACAATATTAAAAATAGGTCATACGCAGAAGTCATTATATTTATGCCGTGTTTTTGTTAAATTGGAACATGTTGATGAAATCGTTCATTACGACGAAATTAATATAGCGAATCTCAGTTAGAATTAACTAAGCGTGTTATTAAAGATAAATGCGGTTTATTAATTTGGAAATACTAATCATGAATACTGTAAAATTAATATTACGTATCCGAAGACAAATAGACTGCTTTATAATTATTAAACGTAACATCACGCCTGTAATCCCTGAAGGGGTAGGCAGAGGAGTGTAGTACACTCCCACGTTTCACCAGTTACGTTTACGTCCCAATATGGAATAGGTGTTGAGTCTATTGCCATACACCGGGCACAAAACCAGACTCCGAGTCACTACTGATAATTCTAATTTTTGGAAAAATCCAATAGTAGTCGACCCGGGACTCGAACCCAGGACCTCTCGATCGGCAGTCGCGCTTGCAACCAACATGAATATTATTCTCATGTTTTAGTAGATTCAATTATCAGGAACAGCTGTGAAAAAAGTTAACACAGAATATGAACCTTGCGATGGCCGCGGTTGGCCTTGGCACGTTAGCACCAATGTGGCTCAGCGCCTGATTGGCTGGGTACATTCGTTTGTACGAGCTTTACAGTCTAAATGGTGTTAATAACCATCGTATTCCACTGCTTCTTTTCATTTATTCTTTTATTTTTGCTTTCTATTTCCTCTTCTGTTGTTGTTTTCTTTTGTTTCCGATAATGGACTATTTCGATAGTAATTCCTGGATTTTCACGATATTTCATTTGTGACATTTACGTTGTCCGACACCTATATTTTACGTTGATTTCTTTTGTAAGCTGTTATTTGTCGGATTAAATTTTTGCCCTCATTAAAGCCAGCGGAACGAACGGGACTACGACAGAGTTTTTAAATATTTTCATTGTCGGACAAACAATGTCACAGTCCAGTCCAGTTAATGTCCATTATAAATGCCGTTTTAATTGCTTCATTTCGACTGTATTTACTGTGGGAGCTATATTACTTTGTCTGTGTTTTGCAGTAACTTGGCGCCAGTATTATAGAAATACGTATAAATTTTCATTATCTCTCCACTTATGCTGTATCTTTTTTTTGTTTTTACAACATAAATATTTTCTACTAGCTCATACCCGCGAATTTGCATTGTTAATGATATTAACAATATATTTTATCTGCTGTGAAGAAAACATAAAAATTTAAAAATGTTGAAGAGAAAAATATGCTTTATCTTAAAAAACTGTAGGTTCTTAAAAAATTAATATTTTTACATTAAATGAACATATCGTAATTTTTGAAGATAAAGACCAAGGGTCTAAGAAATAAAGTTAAAAAAAGAATATCTAAATTTATCCAGTATTTTTTGCGTGATGCGCACACAACGGCAGACTTCTATCATTTAATTTATATGAATATAATGTGTCATATCTTTTTTATCCATGGCAATATTTCGCTACAGTTGTGTTCGAAAATTTTCGTATTACTTAGAAAAGATTTTGTCAAGGCGTTGCGCCAATAACTTTAGTGTATCATAAAGGCGAAGGTTTCGAATATTGAACCATTCGACCTGTCCTTTGTTCGCTGAAAGCACTGGAACGGTGGCGACCGGCCGTGTGTGGATTGGACATTCGCCAACAACCGGCGATATAAGCAGAGCCGTTCAAACTCGACTCTCGTGCGATGATTATAAGCTCTTCGTTCCGCTACGGGCACAAAGGAAATGTTGGGTATTTCCGTGAGCTCTACCCACGAACAAACACTTAATAATTGATGCTCTTAACGTGCAAGCGTCAACATGTACGTTTTTCATTTTACTGTATACCGCCCCGTTTTCGTATGCGCCTGAATGACATTTTAGTAAGACATTCATCTATATATGCATATTATTATATCCTATGGGCTAAAATTATTGCGGTACCATGTTTTACGATTGTACGTCAACAAGCTCCTCATTTAATGATGGAATCTATTATTGGAGACTTGATAAAAAGTCTCAATGACCAATATATATTTGTCTTCCTGACTGTACTGTTTTTGGCTAGTGCTATGTATTTTCAGTGTCATAAAGTTAATAATAGATCCCAACCTGACAAAACAATATACACACGTACAAATTGAAGGCTATTCTTGTGACTCTGTGTATGACATATTGTAGCGTGTTGATTCTTATTGTATTTGTGGTATATACCAGAACAATTCTCACGTAGTACGCAGTATAGACGTGTATCGGTCTAATGTATCCTGAAAAGTGTAGGTCAAATTGTGCGTATTGATTTGTTTCAACCAAATTTAGGAGCACCACAGTACAATGGGACTTTCCACGAGTGTTCGGAGGGAGCAATACCGTGATAATTGACTGACAAGTAAAAACAAACGTCACATCATGCCTGTAATCCTTTAATAATAAGATGTAGGCAGAGGAGTGTAGTACACTCCCACGTTTCACCAGATACGTTCACGAAACAAGTAGACTGAATTGTTCGATTTGAGTTTGGGTTTGGGTGGATGTCAATAAGTGAGAGACAAATGTGAACCAGCCCCCTTGACTGTTTATCCTGTATAAAGTACTATACAAAGTCCTATATAAGTTCTATATAATGGCCTCAATTTATAGCGACATATGCGCCGGTCCTTGACGTATTGAACGTAGTCATTACTTCACCACCTGGGGTTATAATCAATAGACGCTAGACGAAGAGACAAGCACTGCATAATTATATTTAATACAAGTGTATTAAAGTATTAACTAGGGACAGTATGTACTATAAACGGACATTGTCTCCTGCTCTAGTTGTGCAATGCAGATATCGCGAGTATTGTACGTTCACCAGTTGTTCCCGACAGACAACGAATAATTTGTTATATAACAATAAAATTATATTATTGTTCAATATAATCGATAACATTTAAATGTAGCCTTTTAACCTTTCCGATCTTTGTACATGCCAATGTGTTCAATGATTTCTTGTTTTAACAATACGTTATTTGATTATTTATTAGAAACGACAAAGTAAATATTTCATTAATACAGGCCTTCAAATCGACCACTCAATGCATGTTGGTTAAAATGAACGCTACAATGTTGATATGTCGTCGGGGCACCTTGAAGACCTAATTTCTTCAGTTGTAATAATATGTCTCAAGTCCAATTTTCGGTCTAACTCATCTAGTTCCAAGGTCGCCACGGAGTGTTGGAATGAAGCCAGATATGGCAGACGTTATGGCGCCTCGTTCGACCATACTTACTGTTACCTACGCACCACTTATCTGATAATGCATTTCTTACATTGTAACTATCTTTCTCTGTATC
>DWEG01000208.1:0-12497 GCA_018245845.1 Apyrrothrix hygieia | reverse complement strand
AGACCAAGACTCACCTATCTGGACCAAATAAATCGAGTTCTAACTGACGGGGGAGTTAGAAGTCTCCGAAACCCGCGTGCATGTATGAAGAGAGTGATGAATGTGGAAGAAGCACAGCAGGACTGTAAGGATAGGGTTATTTGGCACTCCGTGCTCTCTGCCTACCTCGTAAGGGACCTGGCGTGAGGATATGTATGTATGTACAAGTTGGTAAATCAGAAATAATAATTTGTTTTGTCTTGTTTTACTGCCTCGTTGGTCAAGTGGTTACTAGCGCGAATATTTAGCCAGAGGTTTTGAGTTCAATAGCCGGGTCGGCTAATATTGGGTTTTTCTAACTTGAAATTCCTAGAAGTAGGTCGCAGTCTGGAATTGTTTCCGGTTTGTGGCAATAAGCTCATCTCCTATTCCATGGTGTGACGTAAGCTTAACTGGTGAAACGGGGGGGTGTGCTACACTTCTCTGTCTACCCCTTCGGGAAAATATAGGCAGGTACGTGTAGATTTTTTTATTATATTCTGCCATATTTGGTCATACAGCCTCGTTGGTCGAGTGGTTGTAGAGCGCGAATAAAGTTCTAGAGGTCCTGGTTTAAATTCCGGGTCTGGTACTATGGGCTTTTTCTAACTAAAATTTCTAATTAAAATTCCTGTTATTGATACGGAGTCTGGATTAGTGCCCGGTGTATGGCAATAAGTTCACCCCCTATTCCATACATGAACATAACAGGTGAAATGTTTAAGTGTGTACTACATTCGTCTACCTACCTCTTCGGGGGTTACAGAAGTGATGTTACAAACTACAAAAAATGACATATAAACCTATTCTATTTAGGTCGTAGTATGGCAAGAACATGTAAATAACTTCAACAGTTTTGTGCAACTTGTAAGTATCCCTTAAGTTCTAGTTGATGGTGTAACTGTAGAATAACGTAACGTAACGATGAGGTAGGCAGACTAGTGTAGTACACTCCCGTTTCACCAGTGGGTGAAACTGCTGGTGATGAGTTCATTGCCATACACCGGTTACAAATATAGACTCCGAGCCACTGCTAGGAATTTAAATTTAGAAAAACCCAATAGCACTCAACTCGGGGAATGAGCTCAGGACCTCTCGATCGGCAGTCGCGCTTGCAACCACCCGGCCAACGAGTCAGTCACAAATATAAAGAATACCTACTAATATGGGGTTGTCTTCATAGTGAATATTGTTGTATTCTCTGTGACATAAAGAGTAATAATGAGAACAAAAGCATTACTTTTTTGATATTGCTCCTTCATGAATAGTCTGTATACTCAAGATGATAGTACGTAGGTGAGTTAATGACGTAAAAGGGCAGTGAAACACAACTTTATTTACACACTTTATTGAATTAACGTAATGAAAACAAACATTATTCATATTGAAACTAACTTCAATGACAGTATACTGTAACCGTAAGTACAACATTTATATGTATTAACATTAATCAATTCAATTCACAAAACGATTAGATATGTCGACAAATACAGTGATATTTGTAAGATATGACGAGTGAACATCCAAATATTACAAGAAAAATCCTAATATTTCTCTACAATATTTATCTATAACATGGATTTAAAAGTCAATAAGTTTTATGTTCAATCTTGTTTCCCATAGAGATGATATTTAAGAAAAGATTTTTCTTCCTTGCCAGATACGAATACCAACTTCAATACATAGACAAAGATACATTTTTGTACATATCGATCTAACTGTAACTAAAGAAATTAATAATATTTATTTATTATAAAGTATTATCCGCTCATTCTGACATTCCGACATTGTAAAATAATACAAAGTTGTTAATTATGCATACTTTCAATATAATCATGATGGGCTATATGTATTACATTATAAAAATAACGACAAGCATTTATAAATATCATCGTTTGTTGAAGTGTGTAATAAAAGCAGCGGGCGTTGAGTACACGAATCAGAATATAATCGAAGCTCATAGTTTTTTAAGAGGGGAGATTTAAAAATTAAATGCTCATCGAAATTGCATTAGTGAAACGAGATAGACAGATTTTTATTATTGCCATTCTGATAATTTAATCTTAACTATACTCAGTCATTAAGTACCATTAACTTTAATTCTAAATGAATGTGAAACAACGGAAATGGCGCAGCCCACGTGGCACAACTCCACAAATAATGCTCAACAAACCATACATACCACATGAACTTATGGTGACTGCGTGGGACGCGAGACAATGATTTTGTCCAACAATATTTGTAATGATATATACATTTTCCGATCTTCAAAATTGGGCGTGACACTACGTGCAACTGAAGCGGGATATTTTCAATAATTGTCTGTTACAGGTCTGGGTATCTCGATGAGTCCGTTTACCGTTTATCGGTTTATCTGGTCTTCCGCACATCGCTGGGATCACGGATCATTATCAAGACAACTGTGTTTTGTAACGAATATAACATTGTTTTTAACGAAAAACGCTGTATTGCTGTTGCCATTTTACTAGTGTTCAGTTGTATGATTGGAAGTTATACCACCGTGTTGCGAACTCAAGACTGACGCTATCTGTGCTGTTTACCCTGCTTCACTACGATATTATCATAAAATGTTTTGTAGTTCTAATTTAAAAAAATATAACACTAAATATATATTAAATGGGATTGAAGCGAATATAATGAGTCTCGTATACGCATATACAAATTACACAACCCTTTGTGGCCCGTCGTCTCTCAAACCTGTATGTGGAATCAACTAATGACATAATACCGGTTTTATTTTCACTTCTGGCAGCTGCGGTAAATCAGTTTGGATAGTTCGATTCGCAATTAGCGATACATCACCGTCGAAAACAATTTTGTATTATCTAGAAGTCCCAAATCGTTACGAGGACATCAAAAGGTGCACAAAGAATTTAAAATTCAGGTGCTCACACGAAATTTCTAATAAATTCACTACAACATTTAGTAACTATTCGCTAAAATTGATTTTAATTACACTATTGTACAGTGCAGTCCGACCCTGTCGATAAAGGATCACGTAATACAATGTCTGAAGTAATGAAAAATAAACGCACTGAACATATGTGCAATTATGATCATTCAAAGGAAAATTTAATTTCTGCTAGTTCCTTATTTTACACCTTTAAATGTTAACAAACAATCATCAAAACCATAAATATAAAATAAAATATCCGATTAAACACATTTAGTGATAATTTTAACTTAAGTTACTAATAATAATTGTTTTTACTTATATAAAAAAAAAAAATTTTGGCGACTGACGGCTAACACTTATATATAATCTACGAATCCACTGGCAATAAAACAGAGTGTAAACAATAATCGATTAAAATCGATTCAATTAATTTTAAATAATTAATGTAAATTATCTTTATTAAATTTTACTATGTAAATATAGCTAATCGATATTAATGTAGAAAAAAAAATTCCAAACGGAAATATATATAGTTACACTGAAGTATACATACATATTACATACAATAATAATTATTTATTCCTTTACAACATTTTAATATGACCGCCTCCCAACATCACACGAGCCGACCATTCGCGGACACCGCGCCCAACATAACGAAACATTACATCGATTCGAAACTCTAACTTACATAAACATTTACTTGAGCAAAAGAAAACAACAGTAACAATTACGAACCATAAATCCTACGCTAGTACGATCTCGTAATAGAATCCATTAATCATTGCAAACTATAATACCAACGCAATACACGTGACAATAACACTAACCCCTAATATTATTTACGCCTGCATTGTACTTAATGTATAACGCCAACCAACCCAGTGAGCCGAATCCCCTCCACCTAACGTAGCTTTATGCACAAAAGTGCGCTCCAAAATCACAGCTATGAAATTTCATCTCTCTACCGTTTCACTCCCATCCCGTTTAGTCATTTATATCGAATAAATTCTATTTATACATGTGTGGTACTTAACAGTACGAAGCTCCTATACATTGCCTTAATCGCAATTCATTAATTATTCATCATAAATAATTGATTTCATCATTTTATTGCTAAGTTAAATTACATTAAGCGAGAGCACGCAAAATAGATTAAAACTTTCGACATTCACAAACAAAAAATAAATAAACTATAACATGTGTTAATGACAATAAGTTAAAAAGTACACCAGCGATTCCAAAAAAATTTTGACTAGAATGTAAAAAATATCGTCTTTTCTTCTGATTTCAGACCAATTTGACTAGCACGCGCCGACACTTTCAACAGTGCAAATTGACAACTCACGAATATCGCCGGCACGTTCAGATCCTTCGGATATACTAGTGAATATGTTCGACACAACTTTGGCACAATACTATCATATTATTATACTTATTCCACGAATACTGAAGGGGAAGACTTTACGGAAATATGTCGAGGGATATGTATACTATTTACTCTAATTGTGTAGACATCTTAAATCTAGAGTGCAAAATTAATAATTAGTTCATTAAACAGTGTGATCCTTGGAACTAGCTGTCCAAATAGTAAATTCATAGTACAAATTTAAGATATAATAATTATATAAGAGATATGCTGAAAACATTTTTTTTATTATTGGCACGACTTCTTTCGTTTATGTGGCATTGCTCTGTTCTAAGAAAACGAAAACGTTCACTGGAAAGCGTTTACTTACACTGGTCCTATTCTTACCTTACTCTACTTTAACCTAATTTTTTTTTAATTTTCTTTTTTATTGGAAATATGTCGCTTACCGTGTAATCTATCTTTTCCATCTAAAACTAAATGTAAGGAGCAGCCTGGAGAGGGTAATAAAATAATTGAAATCAATCGGCCTAATTTACGTGACTAAAACGTGAGCTACTCTCAGAATAATTTCGCATAAATCGACAACATTATTAATGTTAAACAAACTCTAACAATCTTTGGTTTTGATCCCTAAACCAATAATATTTATTCGACTTAAAATTTCCAATAGCCGATGTACACAATGTGTTAATAATTTAAGAGATCTTTATGTGTAAAATATGTTACAAGACTATCACATTCAGTTAACACTATTTTTTAATATGTAATGTCTTTTGTATTAATAGATCATATCAATGACGCACTCAAAAGTTCATATTATCTGTCCCCTTTTAATGTAAGTTTCTTAAAGGATTTGATCCCACCGGTTGCGCACGCGCCCCGCGCGCCGCCGCCGCGCTCGCCCGCGGCCGGCGCGCGGGGCGCGTGCTGTAACACCTAATTTCAGGTAATTACGATTACGTTATTTACAAATATTGTCTTTAACCCTCTCACTCTGGTCGCTAGTACCTACCGCTACCTACGTCAGCGGGTCCGAGGTCGCGCGTGCCGCGTCTACGCCTACTCTACGCCGACGCTCCGTTCGACTCCCCGTTTAACAATATAATCTCTCTGTGATCGGCGACGATCGTTATAAAGAAAATAGCTTTTAAATGGATAATTGAAATATTCGATCGCTTAAATCCATAGTAAATTCGATCAACTCAGCAACCCACCGGTGCCACGAGCCGTCCGGGAACACCGAACGAACATATAAACAAAATATTACGTGCTCGGTGACAATGTACAAGTTCACTGTTCGCGGACCGATAATTTGTTTTAAACGTCAGTCATTTTAAATCTTTCCTACCGCCATAGGCCCGAACGCTCGTCCGTCGACCCTCTCTATAGATTTATCGATATTATGCACTGACACGTAGCACTAGTATCGATTAAATAGTGGAGAATAAATATAAGAATATCTAAAATACTTATAAACTCGTAACAAATGTAAACATACGGTCAGCCGCTAGCCAATCGCCCTCCGTCGGGTCCTCAATAAGGAGATGCCGGTGTCTAGGTTGACTCGAAGGAGTACAGGAGCCACAAGTCGGTGCTGCAAGAACGTGAAGCGGCGCTCAGTGGATGGGCGCCTTCACGATGTGGTTCGGCGCGATGTAGTGGTAGCCGGGCAGCGGCAGCCCCGCCGTCTCCATCGTGATCCTGGAACGTCACAAACACCACTTCACCAACCTGGACATCATGCATCACCGCTCACGACCGCAGTGCAGGTTACACGACATTTGTAAATTAACGCATGGGTAATAAGATGTCAGCGGGAGTTGGATTTTATAGGAACCGGTGAACGTTACTGAACAAAAAGGGCGAGCCCCCTTGCAAATTAATCGGACATCGGACAAAAATTATAACGTAAAGGAAATTTCTTACCGGGATATTGGATGATCCAGTGAGCTGTGGGATGAAGGTTCTCGATGGTTCGGCGTGTCGGGTATCACGGGATTGTACGGTGCCCAAGTAGGCATAGGCTGAATGGGATAAAGGCGTGGGTTGTTCGGGACACATTGTGTATTAAATAGCATTATATATAAAATACAAAACACATTTTTCAACCTGCGAGCCAATGGTAAATGCGACACAATAAATAAAACTCCCTTTTTATTATACTTTTATTAAGTATGTACTAAAAACAATATTTTCCCTTATCTACACTAGCGAGTAATAAGATTCTTGAAAAGATATGAAAACGTCTATTTTCTTAAAAATAACATGATTTCAAATTACAAATAAAATATTAATTGCAAGCAAATAATTTTATCCTACCTGGAGCTACATTTAACATTAAAAACACTCAATTGGACCTCGATTTTTAGTATGTTCGCACTAATCAAGACAGTGTAACGGCGAAGGCCATCATTACTATAGAATATATCGACAAATACAAATCTAGATTTGTTCTAGTAAACTCATTGTCATTATATGTCGGGCTAAAACATCAAATCACAAATAAAGTTAACAAATCGAAACGACGACACAACACGTAAAACTTAAACACTATTGTCCTAAGGTGATTCAATTAATAAGTTAGAATGTACAACTCTGTACACAACATTCTGAGCTGCTCACACATACGACATCGTATTATTCATGTTAAAATGTTTGCCTAATCATTTCTAAGATGTGGTCATGGATGAGATCATCTAGATCTCAGTTTTGAATCTAATTTGAAGATAGGTCGATGGTAAGAATCATAATAAACGTAACATCACGCCTGTAAACCCCGAAGAGGCAGTCAGAGGAGTGTAAGTACACTCCCGCGTTTCATTCGTTACGTTTACGTCCCATTATGGAATAGGTGGTGAGCCTATCGCCATACACCGGGCACAAATCCAGATTTCGAGCTACTATTAGAAATGTCTACTAGAAAATCTAGGTTGGAAAAATCCAACAGTACCCGATCAGGGATTTGAACCCAGGACCTCTCGATCGGCAGTCGAAGCATTTTTACTTTTTAATCACTTACATAAAAATTCTGAATCACCCTAGCACACGCTGCGACACGAGTCATTAAAATGTTACTAAGTAGACATTTTAAGACCAATCGAGTTGTACCCAAAGGTTTCCCAACACTGCCGCAAAATGTAACCGAACATTTTCGCTGAGAAATATAACTTTATACTAATAAATACTATGCGCACCCATCTATCTCGTCTTGGATCTACAACTATACAGAGCTCGCATCCATTAGCAGACATCAAACGATACTTCCTCTTGGTAAACGTAAGTTATTTATTGCTTTTGGTATACATGACGCGTCTTAACAATACGAGGCAGAAATACACCGCAATAATAATATATATCCATCTCGCTCTCCCTCTTCGATTTAATATAGAATTACGAAGTATGGCTTGACGTCCTAATTATACACCCTGTATTTCATTTTAAAATAGACTTTTATACAATCGTCGAACGCGAAGCACTCTGTATATTCTACAGCCTTTAAGCTTCTATGTTCACTACTATTGTCACGATCACTAGCTATCGTCTTATTTGTTTGTATAACTTTGGCCATTTTTGTTAGGTCATACAAAAAATAGTGATTTTCATATAGTTTCATATATTAGTCACTTTGAAATAATAATTCCATGTACGAAAAAAAGAAATTTTAAAATCACAAATAAATATAAAAAAATATATAAAATCTTCAATCTTTTGTTTTTGGTCAAAAAGTATAAATAATGATTGGCGACTTGAATAGAAAACAAAAAAGAAAAATAGTTCTAAGACTTCCTCTACGTAAAGGTACTAGGATTTGGATATAATAACTTTCCTGAACTCGGTGCAAACAATCCGACTGAAATATAAGTGCTTTAAAACAGACAATTATCTTCGTGACCGTTGCTATAATTTGGTCTTTTCACTTAAAAGTTATAGTCTACTTTTGCAAAATAGTTCCCCCAACGCTTTTGGAATTCCGACTATTATGCAAGTGAATTAAGTGAATTTGCTGAACCCAAAAAAATGAATACATCGGAAATATTTAATATCCCACTCCCCTTTATAATTAAATTTGTGTATGTTGCTAAGTTGAGTTTTTATTTGCATTTGATTTGGAAGTAAAGGTTTACTTTTAAATTCTATATCGAGAACTGCAGATAATTTATGAAATTAATACTCATACATGAAGAGAATCGAATGCAAAAAAAAACTTATACTAGGCAAACGTATGCCTCACAACTTAAAAACATAATTTACCTTGTAACTTTTAAAATTACTTTAATCGCAGGCAGTGCCACTTTTTAATAATATAAATTATAAAATTAAAGGACTCCAAATTATAACTTATAATTCTAATTAATTACAATTCACGTTCGCTTGCGGAGTGGCAAGTAATATTGTAATTACATGTTTTTTAGACACACACACACAACACAAAAACACTTCATGAAATTGACCAACGAAGTATTAAAGATATTTGATGGTAATGCATATTTCTAAAGAAATATATAAGTTACAATATCAGCCTGCACTTCATTCGTAAAACGTTTTAGTCCTTTCGCGGTGGAAGATAGAAGGGCGAACTCCGACACGGTGTAAAGTTCCCGATGATAAGAAAATTGATCATAATTCATTTAACGAGAAATCGATCTCCGACCGCGCGATTCCAGCGGTCTCTCGAGAACGATTCCGACCCGATACGTTTCGCTTATAAACTAAAGAACTGGAACAAACGAACGCGAACGCACAAGCGTGCGGAGGCTTCTTCTAATCGGGCACTCTTTGGATAAGGTTCGGGACGCGAGCTCCCGGGCTTCGCCGGTCCGCGGCGGCTCCTGCGCCGCGCTGTGCTCTCGCGTCCCCCTCGCTCCCTTCGCTCGGCGCGCGCTCTCTGCGGCGGGCGCGCCTAGTAGGGGTTGTACTTGTTGCGCTCCTTGGAGCTCTTGGCGGGCGCGTCGTCGTCCTGGCGGCGGAAGGGCTTGTGCGCGCGGTGCACGCCCGTGGTCTGCACGGGCGGCGCGGCGCCGGCCAGCAGCTCGGACAGCCCGCCCAGCGCCGACAGCGAGCTCAGCGCGCCCAGCGCGCCCGACTTGCTGAGCAGCTGCGCCAGCGGGATGGCGGACGCCAGCGGGCTGGACGACGAGCCGGCGGACGCGCCCGACGAGTTGTTCCCCCCCTCCAGATTCGCCTTCTGCAGCTCCACACTGCGGGGGCGGGACAGGATTTTGTAAAGGGCCAGGCGGCTGGGGGGTCGTCTCGATGCGCGATCTCTTTTTTAACCGTTAGAAAAAGGTGCTGATCCGAAATTTGTTACTATGCTTTATGCGTCCTCGCGCCGTGGAGGGACTCCGAGATGCGAGACTTAATTGTAGTCTCACGAAAAAAACCCACTCGTAATAAAAATAAAACCAGGACCTGAACAATAAAGCAACTCCTAACAGAGTCGAACGAAACATTTTCCTACAAAAAATTCAAAACTAAACGAACAAAACTTTGTAACGCAAAATAAATAACTTCATAAAATTTCGGATCGGAACCAATTTTATTTCTCGAAAAAAATTTACGAGCGAAAGTTAAATTCATTTCGAAACGCCCCAGTACAAGGTATACAAGGTAGAGTGAATATCGAAGGAAGTTCACAGGATGTAAAATAAACAGAATCTGAGGTGGACCGGACGAGAGTTGTATTGGAGTGTGAGGAGAAGCGGCAGAGGGCGCGGCGCTGCACTGACCTCATGTTGATGAGGTACTGCGCCAGCGCCACGGAGTCGGGGTTGCCGGAGATGGTGATGGTGCGGTCGGTGCTGCCGCCCTCGCGCTCCTCGCAGTTCGATATCCGGATCATGGCGCCCGAGATCTGGCGGATCTCGGCTATCTTGGTGCCGCCCTGGAATACCGACCGTTTGTATCGACAACAGTAAGCGACTAGTATCTTGCTCGACCTGTTAATCGTCTAACATTTTATTGAAACGCAGTTGGACGATGAAGCTGTAAATACAATGAATAATGATTATATCAAAATTTTCAAAATAAATGCAAGAAATAATAATTAGGTATATCAAAATTTCCATATTATATGAGTGCAGAACAAAATGGAGTAAATTTTTCTTATACATAGTTTACTACGGATCATTATATATGTGGTACAAATTTTCATGTTTTATGGCATTTATATGTTTTACCGGTCACTTACTTTGCCGATTTCGTATTTTTTCGGTCACTTACTTTGCCAATTTCATGTTTTCACAGTTACTTACTTTGCCCCTTTCATGTTTTCCCAGTCACTTATTTTGTCCATTTCATGTTTTCCCGGTCACTTACTTTGCCAATGATGCAGCCGATAAGCTCGTTGGGAACGGTCATTTCATGTGACTGTTGATTGCTCTGCGGCTGGTTCCGGCCCTGGTTGGACGTGCGCAGCTGAGAGCCGGCTAAAGCAGCCAGCGCTGGTGTTAGACAAGTAAGTTAGCATATTAGATTTTTTATTTAGTTTAATATTTATGTAATTAAAAAAAAAGGTAAAAAAATCTGTCTTTGTAAATTCCCTTTAAATGCTTATTTTCATAAGCAAGTTTTTGATCTCTTTGAAGACAGTATGCCAACTTGTAAAGTTTTATTTTTTACACTATTATAGGGGTAAAAAGTAAAAGATATTGCTGAATCATCACCTTTACCTGCGGGATTGAGTCCACCGGTGTTGGCCGGCGCGAGGCCGCCCAGCCCCAGCGCCGCCAGCCCGGCCAGCGGCGACTTGGCGAGCCCTCCCATCTACAACGTTACAAAAATGTAATTAGACTATTTTATTATTTTTATACACTTCATTGAGATCTATTTCACTCCCGAACGTATCATTTTTACTGCAATGTATTACTCGAACATGTGGAGAAATTTATCAATTAGTAAAATTAGACAGTACAACAGAATATCGTTGGGCTGGTATAATTATTAACAAAAATAAGAACTTCAAGGGTTCGACAGAAGAAGTCATGAATTTCGCTTTTACTTGAACGTCTAATAATTAGCATTTGATTTAAGCGCTCTCATATTCCGTGTCCTTTAAATAAAGGTACTTTTGTGGGTTTCTTTAACAAGTGAAACATTAATATTTACTTGTTAAGTAAACATATTGTTATTAATCTGTTCTGGACATTGCAATAAAAATTTACAGTCTAGGTGCGTATAAATATATATCATGCCGGAATTATTGTCCTCAAATGCAAAGATACAATGTAATATTTAGCTCCAGCTGCTTGTTTTCGTCTTCTCTGACATGGCCGGGATGGGATCGCTGGATAGGGTTACCTGGGTAGAAATCGATTGAATAAATTTGTCATTAGTTTCACTATGAAAATTCACAATTCATATGTGGTGTGATTAATTCAGACTGTTTGACACGATCGACCGAAAGCATAGGTAAAGGTTACCGTGTTCGAACAGTGTCTGGATTAAACATACCGGGACATAGTTAACGCAAGAATACGCAACGGTATGGAGAGAAAGGGTTTTGCGAATTTTCTTAGTGACTTAATAAAATATGTTCGACCACATTGTGAGCCTCGAGTGGTGCTGCCCAAGTTAAAAAAAAACGCACCTTTAATTTACCGGGAGTCAGCATTTAACTATGTATATTATTCAAATAGCCGGTCGCATCACGTTCCGCCATGCGGTCCACGGTTAATCGCAATATTAACTCACGTGAAAAAAATGAAATAATATAAACACAAATAAATATACCGGAAGAGGCGAGGCGGAGGCGAGGCGGAGGCGAGGGGCGGGACAGGTGCAATTACGGGAGGATCGAAAGAACGTTGCTTCATTAAAAACTGCATACTCGATAAACGTGAAAGCTCGTATCTCGGCGATGCCAGAAAACAAACAGATAAAGCTCGATGTGACCGTTGCCGTCTACGCGTACTCGTGTCGCTAAACACTCGATAGAATCGTGCTAACATTAATATGGACAGCTAGCTACTGGCCGAATGGGTGGATTACATACATTAGTCATTTATAGGGGGCACCTTGAAATAAAGGGATCACGTGCAGATATACAGAGAAACTATGGTCGTATAAGCGTAGGGGAACATAAAACAACGCAAATAAATAGTGTTTTTACAGTCCGCATCACCGGGGTGTCTACATTACTGGTTCATTACGGGTGTTCTGGCTACAGGGGAAACTGGAAACCACATGTCCAAA
>DWEG01000207.1:0-12503 GCA_018245845.1 Apyrrothrix hygieia | reverse complement strand
TTCTGGGCAAAAAAGCCGTACGCGAATTGATTATGGTATTTTGTACAAAAACCGCAAACGAAAGCCATGTGTCCAAAATTGTGCCCAAGCGTAAAACGGAGTCGCGCGCTTGGTCCCAGAAGCCACAAACATCTCACAATCTTGTTGTGACTTCCGTGACAAGGGCCAATAATGGACACTACACTGTGAACCATATATTAACTGACTTTCTCTTCTGCCGATAACAAACTAATGTTTCTCAATTATGCAAATGCATTCCGCTCGCTGCAACATCATAAATTGATATGTGGCAACCGGGTGGCAACACTAAATCGGGGAAATTTATTGCTATCATCATCAGTACGCATTCCATAATTATCAGTGTCAGATAATTTCCAAGAACGGAAATATCGAATAATACAAGAATCTCATTTGGAAACATGTTTCAAGGACTAAATGTAGATACAGCAAAACATAAGCTGGGTGCAGATCTCTTGGTTTCATGTGCACCCGGTCTTGAACGTCTGTATATGCAAATCGCGGTGGTATTCTACCGCTGATTCATTACTAGTCGTAAGGCCGAAGTTAAAAAGTTCGTGAGTCATCATGTTCAGAAAGAAATCAGATGTTCTGCTTAAAAAAAACAGGAATAACGTAACATCACGCCTTTAATCCCTGAAGAATTAGGCCGAGGAGTGTAGTACACTCCCACCTTTCACCAGTTACGTTTACGTCTCAATACGGAGTAGGTGGTGAGTCTATTGCCATATACCAGGCACTCCAGACTCCGAACCACTACTAGAAATTCTAATTTTAGAAAAATACAATAGTACCCGACCCAGGATTTGAAATCAGGACCTCGCAATCGGCAGTCGCGCTTGCAACCAACACGACTAACGATACAGTCACGACCAACCAAATAAACACGAATCCTGTTAAAATTTAAACCATAATAAAAGTGTACAAACTTATCAACAACACTCAAATTATCAATCCTAATACCTACTAAGCATATGGCTACTAGCTTTGTTTTCTTCCCACTGTTATCAAGTGTATCAGCTCCAACTTTAAATAATTTAAAAGTTGTGTTTTATTTGTCTATAAATATTTTATGTTGTTCCATCGATTATCGAAATATAATATTAATACCATCTGTCCATATTTACCTGGTCTTTGTACGCAGTTGATGGAAGAATATCGTTTATCGATTAGCTAAATAGACATGTAGGCCGCCAACCTGCACTTGGCCAGCATGGCAGATCACGTGGCCGATCTGCCTGTATCAACCCATTGATGGATGTAAGCCCCTATTTCTAGCACTACCGCATCCTGCGCCTAACTTGCCAATGTTACATAATAATATGATACAGTTGGGTTGAGTTGTCTCATAAATAGGGGAGCTTATTAACGCATTCCACTGCGTATTGGGATAGCGGATCATTTCGAAACCGTCTGAGAATTATTCAGTGAAACGTAAAATATCAGAAAATTCTGATTCTCGAACGTACTCCGCTTCTTGGTCGTCAAGGACAATAATGTGGTGCATATCTGTGTTATTTTTAGCGTTAACAAGATCATAATGCAGTGTTTCACTAAAGTATTCTCCAATTCGCACTCGTCAGTAGGCAACCTCACACGATTCGTCCGTCAGTTTCAAAAGACCTCATTACGATTGGACCTAAAGCGGTAACTACAGTCAATCAAGTTTATATCTTATTCCTCTGTTCATAAAATTCTCGAGACTGACCTCCGCAAGACGAAGTTAGATTGTAAGGGTTTTATATTGGTATTCTTAGGACGATATAAAAACTCATTCAATTATCAACCTTATCACTTTGTTTTAGGAATTGTCCGAAACGCCTTGGTGAGATGAAAAACTAATAAGGGACAGATGTCAATAATATCAACCAATCAGTTGACGTAAAAACGAATGGCGCTGGTATTGTTGAGTCCCCACCTCGCACGGCTACTTATTAAAAGTTAAGACTTGAAGTAATGACAAGATCATACCTTTTAAGGAAACATGCAAACGTGTTAAGATTTTTAATTTTATAGATGCAGTGAATAATTCTTTTTTATCTGCACGCATGGACCCAATAGCGACCGGCTGTGGAATACCTATATGGAATAACATTTCAGATGTTGTTTTTAAAAGTACTGCTTTTATAGTGAATTTTCCAGACATCTTCGTACGTTGCAATCTTTACATAACTCCTTATTCGTGTGTATTAATACCCGCACTACGAATGTAACATAATTAAGTAACGTCTAGCCATTTCTAAGGTATATTTTGGCGCCAATCTGTATAATGTCCCGTCGTATATTTAAGATTTGAAGCTGAGAACACCATTTGGCAACAGCAACACAATATAATCCAGTTAAAGCCTCACAAGTTGCATTCTCTCATAGCCGCTCAAATCAGAACCGTTCTAAATTTTATCTGAAATCGATCTCTTGATTACGATATAAATCTAATTCCACATTTATATTTCGATATAAATAGGACCGACCGACGACAACCGACTCTGACAGTCGACATAGCGAAATATTGTACGGAAACTGCGTTCAATTTGACGACTATAGTTTATCTGTGTGTGCTACGCATGACTGCAGTTTGTATCTGATTTTTATGGCAAAAGACATGGGACAGGGGGGCGTTATTGTCAAGCGTGAATAAAAAAATATAGAGGGTTATCTAAAAATTGAAATTTTTAATTCGTGAAAGGAACAAGCTTTGTTTTATGAACAAAAAAATCACAAGGCTTTTAGAGTGAATGTATTTTAAACGCAACTCTATACGCAATATAGATTACACAACAATTAAATTACGTACCGGTTAATCTCGCGGATATTTCTTCGAAATAGCCTAACAGAACTCTTCATCTCGCTGGATCAGCGGGAGCTCGCTTTGAAGAACCTCGGATAAGTCCGAAACTAGTACAGAGCTATTCCGAAAAAATATTAATGAAATAATTTAATACATAATTTCATCAGGAACTGATCAGCATCAAAGTTCAATAAATCGATATTACGTAACTCTTGATTTTACATTAAATAGTTACTCCAATTACGATACAATTCCTATTCCAATTCCAATACGTTCAAGCTGCAATCGTTAACCGACTGTGACACGCTACTCGGCGAAATATTGTACATGTCAATTGTAATTTATAGCTCAATAATTCAAATAATATTAATTATTTGCCGTCTTTGAGCACTTCCAAGCTGCGGAAGACTGGGATGGAGAATCGGCGAAGAAAAAAATTGTAGAACTATTTTCGAATGGGAAAACAAAGTTGCCATGTTGTGGAATGGCTTTAGTCTCATAATGGGTCTTCTTAGCGATAGAAAAATTTGCTACATATATAGTGTAGAGTAGATAAGGTAGGCTATAGAAACGGTTCTACTAACCACTTTAAAAATCCCTATTCTTGAAATTATTTCTTCTCTATTCAAAATGTATCGTTTTCCAAATTCACACTTCTCAGTGCAAACGATATTCTTAAAAACGAGTAAAAGAATTATTTTCATCTAATAATAGTATATATTACCGACACATGTGTCTTCAAATTATAACATCACGCTTGTATTTCCCCGAAGGGCTATGCACAGGAGTGTAATACATTCACAAAATCCACCTGTTATGTTATACGTCCTACAATGGAATAGGGGATGAGCTTATTACCATACATTGGATACAAATCCAAAGTTCGAGTTTACTACTAAGAATAATAATTTCGAAAAACCCAATAGTACCTGGGGATAGAACCCAGGACTTCTCGCTCAGCAACACATACTAATATGTATTATAAACGTAATATCACGCCTGTAAACCTCGAAGAGGTAGGCAGAGGAGTGTAGTACACTTCCGCGATTCACTAGTTACGTTTACGTCCCAATATGGAATACATGGTGAGTCTATTGCCATACACCGGGGACAAATCCAGACTCCAACCCACTATTAGAAATTCAAATTTTTAGAAAAATCTAATAGTACTCGACCCGGGATTTGAACCCAGGACCTCTCGATTGGCAGTCGGGCTTGTAACCAACACGACCAACGAGGCAACGGGAGTACTTCAGTACATTTTAAGGAGATATACAGAATTTTGCAGCCTGCAGCGATATTTGAATATAGCATGACTGTCAATTTTCGTCCATGTAGAATTTTGAATGTAGAATTAAAAGAATTGCAAGTTAGCCACAAATCTAGTTTCTCTGCCACGTGTTTCTGCGCATTATATATTTTGTGTTGTATAATATTCCTTGTGAAAATCGGAACGCCACCGCGTTAGATTCGAGTAAAGAATTATTTTATTCATATTACCCATCGCTTGTAACGTGGACTGAACCGTCGTTAATAATAAAATTTGCGCCTTTACCCAAACTCGCGTATCAAGGGACGATCCTTTTATTGCCGAGGGATTACTCCATTTTCCATATTCTAGCAAAACGAAGACGGGCCCAGTATTATGTTTTAGTTTCGGGACTATTCATCTTCACTTATATGAAGTTGGTATTAGTATATTTTATTGAAATTCAAATATGTTAGTTTTTGACTCCTAGTTTATTTTGTAGGTAAACGAACTTAATGTATCTTGATAGATAGATAGATCTAGACGACTTGAAGGAGTATCTCGTATGCGAAGGTTGAGATATGCTCCACCACGCTGCCCCAGTGGAGATAGCGGGTTACGGGTTAGCAGCGAATCCACCGTTTTTTTAATTGACTTTAAGACCTCTCAAGGGTTAACAATTATTATCATCCAATGTCAGCAAGCGGTACCGACTGCATGACGTGCCCTCCGAGGCACGGAAGTGGTTTTTAAAATTGGCTACCAGTTGCCACCCATATTAATGCCAACCGGTTTTACTTAACTTTATAAATCGTTTTAAATTTTCAACCTACAGCGTTATATGCATGCATCGTGCACACCATCAATATCCAGATTCAACTAGGTGTTAATTTTTGCCTAAAATCAGGCCGTAAGGTGAACGCTTTATCTTTCAGTGTCTGCTGGCGCACGTTTTAAAACAGGACACATGCACAGCTTTATTTTAAACCTTATCTAATTAATAAATTATACGTAGACAGGCCATAGTGAATGATACAGAACCATATTTTGACTTATGAACAAGACATCTTCATTTATTTATGTCCGCAAAGAAGAAAATTGTATTTCTGTTGACCTAAATTGTGACAGGAAGTTACATTTAGACATAAAGGTTTCCTTAATTAAACCTCAATGGTGTAAAAGTAACTTTTGGCAGACACAAAAAAATATGCACGAAAAAAATGTAAACACAAATAATCACTTTTTAAATGATGGGTTGAAAGTATTTATTTGAATAATGTTTGCAGTCCTTTCCAGTGTAATTTGAATCAAAGTGGGTGCCTTGAGAACACGCTCTTCTCCCGTTCGCTATATTCCGTATGCCACGAGAACTTATTAGACATTTTAACAAATCAAAATATAAGTAAGTGACATAAAATCGTAATTGCCACACATCGAACACAATCCAGTATTCGAATTACTTACTACTAGGAATTTCAAGTTAGAAAATCGAACCCAGAACCTCTGGGTCAGTAATTGCTCATGTAACCACTCGACCAACACGGCAGTTAAAACAAAATATAGAAGGTTATTGTTACTATCTCTATTTGGCTTATTAAGAATAATTAGAACTATTTATATCCGTATTCTAGAAGTTTCACCAGTACCTCTTAACGTCATTTAGTGTTTACATTATTCTTATTGAATCGTCACGTCAGGTCGATTATACGGGGTAGGTAGAGAGTATCGAGTGCCAAATATCTGCATCCTTACAAACCTGTGTTAATATGTGATCACCGCTGGTTTTAAAATTAATGTTTGTTCACGCTCAAAATTATGCCGCAATGTAAACCTTTTAAAAGGCCTTCAATTCTTTATGTGTATTCAAATTTTTTATAAAAAAAGCTTTATTTTTCAGTGTTCGGGTATCCTTGAAACACTTGAATGGGACAAATAAAATCGACCTTAGCACCCGATGGGAAGGAACAATTTCATGAATTTCCCTATGAAGAGGAATACCGATAAATGTGCGGAATTATTAGAATTTTCATACGGCTTCGAATTGAATCTATGATGTTCAATCGACAGCATAGAATCGTAAAGATGTGAAGTATAAACGAAGTATTTATCTTACAACTGACCGTACGCCTTGGTGCGCTTTTGCTGGGTCTTGGGTTCTAAGAATTATGTCTTACAATCAGTCAGTTTTGTTTATAGTCTTAACCAAAATATATTTGTTGTTAAAAATAGGGTACACTACATGATGACATTATAATCCTTCTTTGTATCGCTACAATTCTCTGGCTTAGAGAGGCGTAAAATAAATCTGATTACTAAAAATATTCCAAAATACTACTTACAATATTAGGTACTAAAAAAGAGTATCTGAAGTTTCGCTCGTTGGACTTTCTCGAACATTCTCTGGTTTGAAAATAGAATGCACGGAAACGTCAACGAATAAGGCTCTTAGAGATATGAGATAGAGAGAGAGATATGTTTCATCAGACACGTATCAATAAATTTTGTTTTTGTTTTTTTTTTAAATCAATGTCACGCTCATTATTATCATTAAAATTGTGATAACATCGATAATGGGGACGATATCGATGATATTATGCCCTTCTCGTTTCCCTTAATTGATTAATTCCATTAAATTCTGCCGCTTCGTTGGAAAGTTATTATCATTGTGCCTTATGTTTTTCCTCGTTCCAATAATGCGCTTCTTTAGAATAGGATAACACAATTTATGTATGACTAGTATCAAGGAATCTAGTGCTTGTAGTCTCTCATTTATGTTACTCCTTTCAAAATATTTATTATACGAGAAAAAGCAAGCCTTCGACATAATATTTCTTCGTCTACCTTTTATAAGGTAACAAACATCACGTCTGTACTCCCCAAAGAGGTAGGCAGAGGACTTTAGTGGAAGCCCACGTTTCACCAGTTCCGTTTTACGTCCCACCGTGGAATAGGGTGTAAGGCTGTTCCCAAATACCTTGCACAAATCCAGACTATGCGCCACTGCTTGAAATGTTAACTAGAAATTCCAAGTTAGAAAAATTCAATAGTACTCATTCCGAGATTTGAACCCAGGACATTTCTACAGTCACGCTTGCAACCACTCGACTAACGAGGCAGTCTATCATTTTTGATCCTGCTATTATACTTTATTATGCCCTTTATTTACTTGTACAAAACTAATTCTGTATGATACAAATTAAATTAAGCTACGGAAAATGGCAAGGCAAGATTAAAATTAAACGACGAAGGCACACTTGTACCTCCGTCGTTTTACGTTGATCGGCCCATAATTTTTACAGTTAATTTAATATAATCCAGACTAGAGCACTGTTACATTTGTATTAACAACGACTTACATAACGTAAAAAATGTAACATCACGTCTATAAGCCCCGAAGAGGTAGACAGAGTATTGTAATTCACTCCCACGTTTCACCACTTACGTTTACGTCCTATTATGGAATAGGTGGTGAGACTATTGCCATACAACGGGCACAAGTCCAGACTCCGAGCTATTACTGAAAATTCAAATTTTTAGAAAAATCCAATCCAATAGACCCGGGATTTGAACCCAGGACCTCTCTATCAGCAGTCAGTTTGCAACCAACACGACCAACGAGGCAGTCTAATATTCTAATAACGATCAGCGTAAATGCGTTTTGTTCAATAGTATATCAAACCGAACAGTTTGTACTACGTCACCCTGAAACTAAATAGAGAGGAAAAAACCAGGTATTGCGCTTTCTGCATGCGACATATTACCAGTATACAATACTCTAGAAAAGTGCGTCGATTTTAGCATCAATAGAGTAAAAGTCACAATAGTTGTATTCACTAAAAATGTTAAGAAACGTAGGTTTTCTGGACTGAATTTAGATAGCGATCGGCTCAGTTGGCAAGAAACCTTAATTTGCTGGTGAATTAAATACACACTAAACGTTACACACATTAATAATCGTTCCTAGATCTACTCGTAAAACAAATACATACTTATTGTCACGCTTATATCCCCTTGAGGTAGACAGCGAGTAAGGAATTTCACCTACTACGGCCCAGTCAAACTTCTCTTGTCTCTTAAACATTCGTTAAAGACGTCACATGCAAAGTCGTCACTCATTACAGTCGTCATACTCCTTAATTTATCTATAAATATATATAATAGAAATGACTCAGTGAAATTAGAACGTATTTCTTGTAGCGTCATGAAAGCTAACGACAAGAGTTTCCTTTAGGAACTTTGAAAGTCTTGTATCTAAGTGTAACCTTGACCTTGAGTTCGACCTTTAACTTCTCCCTTCTTGCATATCATGTTTGCTTTTTCATTATGTAACTGTAATATGAAACGTGGTCTTTTTTATAATTTCAGTACTATCGCAATAACTTATTTTAAACGATAGGCATGTCAAATTCCTGAAGTAGCGGGCATTGTCAGTCATTCCGTTTGTGACCGTTGATGTAAGTTACATTACTTTTCCATGTATGCTCTAAAATACACAAAAAATATAATTAGTAAAAATGTAAATACATACAAAAATTTTCGAAGAAACGTTTTAAAAAACATCGATTGTGTCATTTACGGTGAAGAAATTTTCAAAACCAATTATTTAACGTTACTTATTACAAACATATGTATTTGATTATTATTACATAGCTTAGATAAAAATAGAAGTGCTATTTAAATATCCAATGTAGAAAATACATATGTAAATAAAGCTAATATTTAAATACTTAGTTAAAATGATGCAGGTGTAGGACGAGAAAGTTGTTAGTTAGTTTGTTAGTTATAAACTTATTGCGTTACAGAGCTGCAGCCAAATAAAATCCAACGAAACGCAATAAAATGCATGCTTATTTAAACATACGTCAAAGCGTCTCTGTTCGAGGAAAATTGGCGGGAATTTTCAATTTTTCATTCAGTATTTTGTTCCATCGGCGTTTTCCTGCTCTGCTCCCAATAGCCTTGGGGTCGGGGGCAATATGTTTTTCTCTTCCATTCCTCTCTATTAACCCTCACATCGATATCCACTCGCTTTTGTTTCATATCATTTCGCTGATCTTCCTCTCCTTTTATAGCTACCCATTCTCATACCCGTCACATTTTTTGTAACAACAGTTCTTGCTTACGTTCAGCACAGATAACATCTATCGTTCTAACGATTAGTCGAGTGTAAATATCCTAATGGTTTGAGCATTTTAAAATGTTCTATTCGGGGATCGGAGGTTTGAATCCCGACAGGTAACTCGTAAACACGACTAAGCTATGCGCATTTTTAATATATACATGTTTCTTGTCACGGTGAATGAAAACATTGTGAGGATACTTAAACATCTTAAAGTTTTTCGTAATGTTCCATAAGGAATGTGAAATTTGCAAACCCGCACTTGGACAGCCGGGTGCACTAAGGCTTTTAACCTTTTATTATGAAAGGAGCCCCGTGTTCAACGGTGATGATAATATTTGAATGTAGTCGAGTCTTGGTCTCCCTCGGAATAATGTAATGACCCTGTGTCTGGGTGTAAACAAAAATATCTATATAAGTATATATTTTTAAGTATATATGTAGTTTATAAGCTGTCTGGTTACCGTAACACAAGTTCTCTTGATGCTTAGTACGTGATCAGATGAACGTGTGTGGAAATGTCCCAAGATATTATTATTATTATTAAAAGCAATAAAAAGCTCTAAAATTATTTTACATCAAATATATCGGGACATGCAAAGTTATTTTATTGGTACTATTACTGAGTTTGCATGGTGATTGGTATGTATTTTTCGATACGTTAGCAAAGTGTACATCTTTTGCCGAAATCCGCGCAATCGGCTTGTCGAAAGTTGTCAGTCGATGGATTAAATCCACTAAGCTTTTTGAAGGCATTCCTCTGTATAAAATCAAGCGTCTAAATCACATTACCACGAACGGACTCGCTAGTAGTTCATTACTGATTAACAGATGGCAACACTGCTATACCTGGATCATATTGTCGATGATTCCTGGTGACATACATAAACTTTTAAATCATCTGGGGCATTTATTCAGGCGTTGTATAATGATCTCATCACCCCCTATCAAATTTTACAGGTTATTTGCCTGTAAGGTTTCAGGACACAAAAATGTAAATAGAAAAGGACGCTATAAAAATACACGCAAGAAAAACAAACTGATTTTTACCAATAACTTTTCTTGTGTTTGTACGGGCCCCTTTTTCCTTTTTCGTACTGAGTTTAGCTATTATTCTCTTAAGCCCTTTTTTATGTCCTCCCCTGTTAGTTGCGGATCCGTTCCCGCAAATCAAGCGAGGATTCCTAAAACAGAATTTTCGCAAACGGAAAATCTACATTTTCATTTCGTATGCGCTCGTAGCAGGAGGCTATGAAGAGTTTTGTTCTATATTTATTCAGTATGAGGTTATTTGAGGTTATTTGGTGAATTTATAGTAACATAAACTACTGTTATGTCCTAACCGAGTCACGAGATATGTACATAGTAAAATCATAAAGGGAAATTGTTTTGTTATTCTATGATCATATATAATATGAAATGATGTTTAGATATGAAGTAACTATTCTTTTAGGGTGATATAATATGTTACGAGAATAAACGTGAGTTTAACTTTTTTAATATTAACCGATTGTAATATTGGTGTCCTCTTTGTCATACTGCCATATTGCCTTTACCGTGTATATAAGATGTTTTGGTTCAAATGATGCCGAACCTAAGAAAAACAAGACAGCCTTATAAAACCTTTGCCACATATTGTTATCCATTTGTAATACAAATAATTTTGCGTTGCGGTCTGAATGACGTTGTTTTGTCCGTCTCAACTCAGCAATGCATCTGTGGTTGACAGTTTATAGGTAAAAAATTTTTTTGATGCTGTTTTGATACTGATTTTTAGATTTTAGCTTTCCCGAGTAATTAGGACTTCAAATATCCTTTGTGTAAATGAGTTTGAAGTTTATTTTCCAATTTATTACAACCTATGTCATTTAATCCATTATAACTTCATTATCATTTGTCCTTCGCTACACTAATTAACTAATTAGTTAATTACGCTTTTGTTTTGATACACTTATAAAGATGTGAAAACAAGTATGTATGACTGCCTCATTAGTCCAGTGGTTGTAAGGACGACTGCCAATCGAGATGTCCTGGGTTCAAATCCCAGGTCGGGTAATATTGGACTTTTCTGATTTAGAATTTCTAGTAGTAGCTTGTAGTCTAGATATGTGCTCGGTGGATGGCAATAGGCTCACCACCTATTCCATTGCGGGACGTAAACGTAACTGTTGAATCGTGGGTTTGTGCTATGCTCCTCTGCTTACCACTTCGGGCATTACAGGCCTGAAATTACGTAGAATTGTGTAATTACCAGTCATTATATTCCATATAATATGCAGGTTCGTTTAATGAGCTCGAATTCCCGCCAACATCACCTTAGGTGGTACTTAAGTGTTGTTTAATTATTTGTTAGCACTAACTAAAAGCATTTGAGGCGTGTGGCCCAGTTGGGCGTATCACACGCAAGTCGCTGGGATATTTGCGCAACGGCTCCAATACCCTAGTCGTTCGTCGGTACCTATCCGTCCGAACTTATCGCACTACACAGAAGGCTAAAACAGCCATATCTAGTTTCGTCTACCTCTATAATTGTCAGAAAATTAGCAACGTTTTCTGTACTGTGGTCAATTATTCATATAATATGAACCTTCGATGATATGTTTATTTATTGTTAAACAAAAGTACGGTTACAAAGGGCGAACTTAATGCTTATTGGCATTGCCTCCCAGACAACCAGGGTGTTGGTGAGAATACATGATGAGTACAATAAAGCAAGCGGCGCGCTTTATAAATGTAATCAATAAACTTACGAACTATTTCCAGTTGTCATTTATAGTCAATGTCATTTAAATTTTTTATCTCGACTCAAAATTGTAAGCAAAAAAACTACCACTTAAAGCGCTAACGAAAGTGACAGGTATAAACATTCCGGCTATCAACGTTTCTAGTAAAAATGTTGCTGTATTTTTACATGGAGAAATAACAGCGCCACGATATTCGTAATGGCGGAGAATTTAGCGCTTTCAGCTTTTAGTTTCAATAAAAATAATCGTGTATGCGAGCTGAATTTATGCGATGCAGTAAATGCGGTCAAGTTATATTTTCTCAGTATTCAGAATTCTATTAAAAAATTAGGATTGAGTTGTGTTTACAATTTACCATAAAAATAGTATAAAACAAAATAAAGATTATAGAACTATCCTTAATTAATTTGATTATATTATTAACTGCTTCATTGGTCGTGTTGCTTGCATGCGCGACTGCCGATCGAGAGGGCCTGGGCTCCAATCCCGGGTCGAGTACTATTAGATTTTTCTAAAATTAGTATTTCTAGTAGTGGCTCGGAGTCTCGATTTGTGCCCGGTGTATGGCAATAGACTCACCACCTA
>DWEG01000206.1:0-12509 GCA_018245845.1 Apyrrothrix hygieia | reverse complement strand
AATTCTGGTTGAGCGGAGAGTCAAAAACCTCCGAAACCAGCGGGCATGAACAACGAGAGTGATGAATGCAGACGAAGCACGTTAACTCGATAAGGAGAAAGATATTTGGCACACAGTGCCGTCCCGTAAGAGACTTGGCGTCAGGTTATAATAAAAATAAAAAATAATTTGACTGCCTCGTTGGTCGAGTAGTTGCAAGCGCGTCTGATCTAAACATCCTGGGTTTAAATCCCGGGTTGAATACTAATGGCTGTTTCTAAATTATAATTTCTAATCCAAATTTCTAGTAGTCTCGAAGTCTGGGTTGGTGACCGGTGTATGGCAATAAGCTTACCACCTATTGCTCTGTGGGACGTAAACGTAACTGGTGAAACGTGGTAGTGGTACTACAGTCCTCTGCCTATCCCTTCGTGGATTACAGGCGTCCATTTCTTTTAAAAATATTGCCATTTTATACAAATTCAGTTATTAATACGTATGTTTATAAAGATGATAACATCCTGAAATTGGATATTAAAGTTTTTAATTTAACGAAATGAGAACATAAATTGTCGGAATATAAATGATCTTATTAATAATCGTATTAAAAAAAATTCAAAACAAAGATGATTTATAATATACTTGGTGATTAAATCTTCCTTTAACGTCTAATGGGAAGTACCGTCTATTCTGCTGTTCTACTTTAAATACGAGGTCAGCCACTCCCAGACATTAATATACCCTTGACAATTGGCACGGAATCTAGACTTGTGCCCGGTGTATGGCAAGAGGCTCACACCTATTCCATGTTCAGACATAAAACATAACAGGTAATAGTTTGGGAGTGTACTGCACTCCTCTGCTTATCTTTTCGGGGAAATACAGGCGTCATGATATTCGAAAAGTTTTATTGAGGTTCTTGTTTGACCTACGGAAACATGTCCAGGAGATGATCTAATCTAGTTGTGCACTGATACAATTAAATACATGTTTTTCACAAACACACACATTAATCACGAAATCCTTTTTTTACAAATTAATCAAGGCAGGTGCCGAGGAAGATCAAGACTCGTCTGTCTTGACCGGATAAGTCAGATACTTGCTGGTGAGAACGTCAAAAGACTTGAATACCGGCGTGTGCACATGTATGTAGAAGTTCTTCAGATCAGTAAGGTGGTTTGTGACGCGGTGCTCTCTGTCTATCCTTGAAAGGACCTGGCATGACGATATAATAATGATCTAAATGAAGTAATCCAAATTAGATACACAAAATAATTTTAATATATTTTTTTAATATTTGACTGCCTCGTTGGTGGTGTTGGTTGCAAGCGCGACTGCCGATCGAGAGATCCTGGGTTCAAATCCCGGGTAGAGTACTATTGGATTTTTCTAATAATTCGAATTTCTAGTAGTGGCTTGGAGTCTGGATTAGTGCCCGGTGTAAGGCAATAGACGCACCACTTATTCCATATTGGGACATTAATATAACTGGTGAAACGTGGGTGTGTACTACATTTCTCTACCTACCTATTCGAGGATTACAGGCGTCATGTTAAACTATATTTTTTAAAGAGTATACCAACACCTAATACCATTTGTTAACGCACCCATAAATTGTTCGCGACTGTTCTAGAACGCAGTTCTCTTCAAGTCACGTTTTAAATGTTTGAATTTCAAATAGACAAAATGCTAATCCAAACGCAAATGCAGAGCATATAAAGTTTACAAAATGTAGAAGTTACCGTATCATTCTCTTTTGCCTTGATATAAGTTTATGTAGTGGAATAGTAATGGGTGTGGTAGCAGTTATATTATGCAAGGGTTTTAGTACACATATATTTATATTTTGATAAGAAGAAACCAAATGAAATAGTCAGTTTATATGTGATAAATAAGAACAGCCCGGCGCACGTGTTTAAAAATGTGATGAGTGTTTATGATTATGAAAATAAAAGACTACATATATTCGTATAAAACTACAGGCGATAGTAACATGTAAGCTGAAAACATTATAAATTGCTACTTGGACAAAAAGTCAATAAAATTCAGTGTACGCTTTTCGACGCCGCTATCAGGCTCGACGCTCGAAGCCTACTCGTACGTACGGAGCGCAATGGGCGTGGAGAGGCCCGTGAATGCAGCCAAATGACAACTCGCATACGGCCGTAACAGAGTATAATAGAGAGCCTATATGTACAGCGGCATGATCCTTTCGTAGCTACTGACAATGAGGCATGAGGCGAGCCATGGGACTGTTGTAATATATGATTCATATAATATTCAAAACGAAGTACAGATTGATGAAATAATAAAAGGTGCAATTAAATAACGCGAGGGAATGAGATTTATTGCAAATGCTATAACAATATACTTGGCAATAACCGTAGTGCAAACTGTAACCAGGACTAAAATGAACCTGCAATTAGTAATTTTGAATACCATCAATATCTTCCGAGTTTGTGCTTTCCTTTCGAAATAAAATAGATTATTATCCATACCTTATGATTTTAAGGGGACCTGAATCCTGTAAACAATACAACATCTGAAGACTAAGTCATTGCGAAATTTGGTAATGTCTGTAGCTAGTCACCATTAACAACAAATGGTGAGCTTGAATTAAATAAAAAAAATTGTTTCAACAGTAAAGCCAGTAGACAGGTCTATAAAGGCGTTTCTTACAACCTATGTCCTATCGACAGATCGATAGGAGTAGCGACCTTGTTCCATTGCTACTAAAATAATAATGCAGTAGAATAAAATATCGATATTTCACATCGCGCACCAAGCAGAAAATCCTATGTTCACGTCCTTAGTTTTCAAGTTGAAAGAAATAAGATCCAATAGTTGGACGATGCACACGCCATCTGGTCTGGTCTGGTCGTCTGGTCTATTTGCAAAGTTCGGAAAGGCCCTAAAAATAATTAATGGTTCACTTAGATAGAATCTTATACATGAAGCATCGCGAACTTTGCGCCCCTTTTTACGAAAATTGGCACAGATAAAGTTCACGTGGAGGATAATCGCAGAAAGTTAATATTTTTTTCAATAATGCGTTATAAATATCTGATATTAACAAAAAAAACAAATTACGCACACTACTGGTTTATGAATTTAATGTTATATTGAATAAAATTGAATTAAATAATAATAAGTTGTACTAACATTAGGTATAAGATTTAAACGATCACTATGGATTGTTACAAAAAGTGAAGTCCGAAATAAAGATTATTATTATTATTATACCTTTTCTTAGAATCCCGATACTATCTAATCTATCCCTGTCGGAATCTAGTTGGTATCGTGACCTGGTTTCTGCCGCGGCTGTGCAGGTTGTCGCACCACTCGCAAATGAAACCAATTAGTTACACACACGCCAGCTCGCGCCGGACGTCCCGGCCTCTTTAGGCCAGTGGCGAACTACATGACCGCATTTAATATATTATCTCTGTTAAACAAAAGCGCTACCTACTGTTCTTTCTACAATATTGTTCTATCATACGCTTCCGAAACATTGAGTTTTGTTGTAGCGTGCCGCATTTAATGTACAAACAATGTAAAATATATGACGCGCTGTTGTTTATAACTACGCGTTTGTTCTAAATGTTTCTCACGAGCACTTTAGCAAATGTATAATTTGTGGCTTATAAACAATATTAGAGACGTCTTTGCAGTTATATAAACGATAGTTTAAGTATTTAATAGCCATATTACTAATTTATAAAACATATAACGTAACAAACGTAACATCACGCCTCTAATTACTCAAGTGGTAGGCAAAAAAGCGTAGTACATTCGCACGTTTCACCAGTTACGTTTATGTCCCATCTTGGAATAGGTGGTGAGCCTATTGTCATACACCGGGCCAAACTCCAGACTTCGAGCCACTACCAGAACTTTTAAGTCGAAATTTTAGTCAGAAAAACCAATAATATCCCACCCGGGATTTTACCCCAAGACCTCTTGATTGGCAGTTGTGCACGCAACCACTCGACGCACGAGGCAGTAAAAAATATAACATTTAACAATAAAATAAAAACATTTTCTTCCATACGATATAACGCATTAGCCACATAACCACAGTATTACTTTCCACGCTAGCTAATTAGTTAAAACTCACGCAGTAAACTTAAGGCTTAAAACTTTTGGGGTCGCTTATATATTATCGTGTTAAATCGTTGGGTACTTTCACACTATGCAATATCTTAATTATCGCGTTTTTATGGGTTGAACAACGATTGTGAATGTAGCACAATATAATGTTAGCAATACCCTTTCAAAGTCGATGGTGCTGCCCTCTAGGCGACGGTGCTGCCATCATCATCTCACGTGACGTGTGAGAGTCTAAGTCTGCAATGTTGTATAGTTAACAAACCAATAGACTAAGTAAAATAAATAAGTCTTTAAGAAGATATTATTTTCTTTTACGGTTTCCTCTGTTGTCTTGTCCTGGATCATCGTCTATTGACGCTCCGCTGTAACTCATTCCCACTCTGGTGGTGTTACTAGATTGATAAACATGTCACATATAAAAGTATACATGTATATACTTATACATGTACTACTTGCACAATATACTTATACATGTACTAACGGACTATTGGACTATGGATTGGATAATGTTAACACAACATATCCCTTTTGTTATATGTCATATAAAATCCGCCACAAACATCCGTTTATCGAGTCAGAACCGATTACGCCTTATACATATATTCCACAGACTCAATTTATTCCTTACAAAGTTAACAAAGAGGATAGTTGAATATGATAAAAATTCTCAGTAAAACGACATCGGATATAACAAACAATATAACAAGGTTGCTGCGCGTTTCAAATGTAGACTACAAATCGGTCGTGCGATTCAGGATACATCGAGTAATCGTCACCGCAAATAAATGCGATCAGTTTAATGAAGTTAAACATTTACAATGCAAAGTTACATTGGACAGATAAGTAAATTTCTTTTTAATCTTTCTGTTTTTCTTTTTAAATATACGTACAACACTATTATTAAAACTCTACACGACACGTGACACGCGACCATCCTGGATGCAACCACTGTTTGTAATTTAAATTCGAAATTTGCATAGTTTATATCGACTTAAGAATGCAATTTGTTAACGTAGGTAAGACGACTGGCCGCGATTTATGTCTGTGGCTGAATTTTGTGTGCGACGCGTTTTATTTATGCTTCAGATGAATATACATTAGATATTTATTTTTAAATCGCACCAAGATTTATTGAGGTACGCTTTCACAGTGTTATGGCATGTCGTAACAAATGACCGCCATAATAAGTTTGGAATATTGAAAATTATTTGAACAGTATTAATAAACAAAATTATGTTATTGAAGTTCTCAAGATCGATGGAATTTTAAAATGTTCCCGATTTATTGAAACAATTCTTGCGAAAATCAAATTGATGCTCTGTTTTTGTAGCTAAGCAACGGTTTTTGATGTATTTTATTACATTTTGAATTGTCCAGGCAGAAACATTGATAAGCAGTGATAGCCTAGAGATTTAGTGACGCTCCTCTCTTATTACAAAATTATGTGCCGTGTAAGATTAAACATTTCTTGTTGAAACTTTGAAGGAAAACATCGCGAGGAAACCTCCACATTTTAAAGTTTATAATATCCTCTAAGGGTTGTAAAGTCTGTCAAACTGCATCTAGGCAGAATAGCAGATTACCTTAATCTCAATATTCTGAGAATAGACCTTTATTCAACAGTGGAATCGTTCTAGAGCGTGATAACTATGGTGATGATGAGGCATAATCACTAAGACCCAAGACATTCCAACTTAATCTTTACTAACTTCAACATATTTATCGCCGATAATAAATGGAATTGCATTTCTAATTCGGTTTTAAACTGATAGCCTTTTCAACCGTAACTAAACATCCAGTAATTTCCTGACCCAATCCTACCTCTATACCTCTAAAAACGAAATTTACGTAGACAGCTGACCCCAGCAGTGGGCTGTAACACCGCAACTGAGTACTTGCGCAAAACAAGCCTGTATTACTGCTTTTATTTCGTATAATTTATATAAAGGTTTTAAATGTATTTAATTATATTGAAATTTAATTGTAAGATTCAATTATTTGTTTCTATATAATGTACACATATAAACGTATACACACTTAATGAATGTTAAACAATGACATTTAATCTCATTTTACTAAATCGCCCATAAATACATATCTTCATGCCAGGTCCCTCACGGGGTAGGCAGAGAGCACCGAGTGCCAAATATCTCTATCCTTACAGATCTGCCGCGCTTCTTCTATATTCATTATATATATATGTGTTTATCAGTTACCATAATACCAGATACCATAATAATTTGACGCACTGATGAGATTAGATGGCCTTACCCAAATTGTCTGTAGATATATGTAGCATCACTCCTGTAATCTTCGAAGAGGTAGACAACGGAGTGTAGTACTCTACCACGTGTCACCAGTTACGTTTCCATCCTATCGTGGAATAACTCGTTAGCCTATTGCCATACACCGGGCACAAATCCAGATTCCGAGCCACTACTAAATATTTCAAATAAAAAATCTAAGTAAGAAAATCTAGTAGAACCGCGAATCGAACCCAGAGCCGCTCGGTCAGCCGTCGCGATTGCAACCACTCGACCAGCAAGGTACACAATTTACTTCAATATATATTTACATAAAATAAACATCAGCCGCTGTAACGACCCAGCGCATGTACTTAATAAATATAGATTAACTAGTTTACTTATCTCTGTAACCTGAGATTACCAAGATTTCGCGTGTGCGACGTGTGTGATGTTGGCTTCACTTGTAAATATGAGTGCAAACATTTAATTAAATGTTAACCCAGTTTAAGAAGTGACTATTACACAATAATTTCCTACCACCCATCTTATCTGAAGACAATGCGAAGAGACAGATAGCGGAACACTGCAATGGTTACTTACAAATACTTCGAATGTGGGCTCGTCTGATTTATTGTAATGTTAGACAATGCACGTGGCAACGACGATCAGAGGGAGTCGGAGGGTGAAAAATGCAGCTCCTCAATGATATAAAACTAACGAAGATAAGAATTGTTTGTTTTTAACATTACTTTTGTGAAAACGGCATGATGATGGATGGAAGGGTAATAACGGATATCTCGAGAGGCAATTAGTAAGCCCCTTGGGATTTATTTGAGGTCAATTGGTTTTACTTGACAAGCTCAAAAGCACAGAGCAATTTTAATACCCTATTAAAACAAAGAATGTTTTTCACGACGTATCATTTATTTAGGGTAAAAGTGGGAGAGACGCCATATGAGGTGAGACGCCATACCTCCGGAAATTCAACGAGTAAAAATGTGATTGCTATATTCCTCACTGTTTTTAAATACTCATACACGCTTCCTTCTAAACGTGTTAGTTTTTGTTCGACTGCGCTCGAATGTGACGTGTATAAGACGAAACGATTATTTTAGCAAAAGAATTTTTGGACGAAAATTTTGAGTCGCTGCGGTTTCAATTAGTGTAAAGTGTAAAACAAAGACACCGTAAGGTAAGAACTGGTTTTAATGCTTTATTTTCTTTACTCTTAAATTATTTCAACTACATTTTGCAATATATGTTAATACCTACGTACTTTATACCTATATGGCATCTCTCCCACAACTTGAGGAGAGATGCCAACCTTTGCAAAAGTATAAATGAAGGGGCCTTTTTATTATTATTTTTAGAATGCCGAGAAAATACGTGAGGAAGCATACGGTAGTCAGGGGCCAGTGGAGTGAAGAGAATTTAATTCTGGCTATTGAAAAAGTAAAAAAAGGAGAAATATCGAAAAATGAAGCTCAAAAAGTTAATGGAATACCAATTCGTACCTTGAGTAGGCGTCTCATGGCTGGTAATACTAAAAAGTCTGGATTAGGATTAGAAAATGATGTCATAATTATATGCTTGCCGAGTCACACTACACAAGCCCTTCAACCTCTTGATCGCAGTTTTTTCAAACCTCTGAAAACCTATTATAATCAAGAATCAAATGCATGGATGTTGAGAAATAAGAATAGAACTATAACACGACTACAGGTTGGATTATTAATAGGGCAAGCATGGGGAAAAGCTGCAACCGTAGGAAATGCTACATCAGGTTTTAAAGCTTGTGGAATATTCCCATTCAAGCCTAATGCTATTCCAGATCATTTTTTTGCTATATCTGATTTAATTGAAGTTACGACTCCTGCACTTCCTCTTGAAAGTGCTGCCGCTGCAGCTCTATCTCCACAAAAACCACCAACTTCCAGACAAACATCCACTAGTAAAGAATCCCCTACAAAGATTCTTGAGCAGTCTAATCCAATCCCAAAACTCCCTAGCTTGACAGTGAAGCGGAAATAAGTTGCTTGTGTTTTGACTTCTCCTGAGAACGTATGTAAGAAGTCTTCAAATATCAATTTAATTAAATAGACGCTAAAAAACGTAAATTAGCTAGTGCAGAATTAAAGTCTCCGTCTTCTGTGTTAGTATCCAACCCAATTGAAGATGATAACAATGTGTGCGCGGAATGTTGGGAAAATTATTATTTAACAAAAAAAAAGACTGACTGGATTAAATATTCCTTATGCCAAAAATGGCTGCATGAGTGCTGTACAATGTACGCTCCACATTGCAATAGTTGTGGTAGGGAAATGATCCGCAAAAATAACCAAAAAAAGGGTCGAAAAATATAAGGCATCTCTCCCATACTATATGGCATCTCTCCCATACGTTATGGGAGAGATGGCCTACTCTCAACTTGTAATTTTTTATTTCTTTTTGATTTAAGTCTCATAACTAGTTAATTGTATTTTATTACTTAATGTTAGTGTACCTTTAAAATAAAAAATAAAAAGGTTGATTTCTATTGCATTTGCTATTTTTTACTTAATTTCTACAAAAAGTATGGCGTCTCTCCCACTTTTACCTTATTAAATATTTTTTTTTTATATTCTTATTGTAGTTACTGGGCTAGAGCAACTTTTGAACACTAAAATAATTAAAATTATAGTTTATAAAACTCCGAAAGTATTCTTTGGATTCAATATAAATTTAAAGATTACTTTTAACCATAAGTATTTGGGCAAGAGTGGATGGCTCGGCTGGCTTTTGTTCCAGTTGTTTTTTTTTTATTCATCCATTTATTTATTTGTAAACGTAATTTAGTGGTCCTGAAGCCTCAGAGTCGTGAGATCGATACGTTCCACGGACAAACACTTGTATATTTGTTTTGCGTGGAGATGAAAATAAAAGATTCGCCCAATGAGACATAACTTAAATATTTAATAAAAGCATGAGAATAAACTCACCCTCTATTTCCATCCTAGTTACGTTATGCAATAATGAAAAGTGGTGTGCAGTTACACGCATCCTACGCTACTTTTACATTAGACTTAGTTTCTTGTCAATTACATTAATGTCATCATCATACATTTCATTAATACATTAACGGTTAAAGATTATTTTTAGTTTTTAGTACATGTTGCAACAAAAGCATATTTTTAGATGTCATTTTATTTACCTATCCTCACTGTTTGCATTTTTCCAGGGAAAGTAACGCCTATTAAAAGTCTACATTCTTTCAATAACTTTTGTACTGCACAGGACAGAAAAAATATTCTAGCGAACCCCTCGGCTACTGTTCTCATAAACCATGAAGCGTCTTGATATACATATTAAGAGAGATGCGTCCGTGACTCATTTCGATTGTTAGTATTATGCCACTTGTCAGTTGTTCAACGTTCAGTTTGTTCACGTTATTTATTGGACAGATAGATCCTACGTGGCTGATGGGGAAGTCAGTAGGCTCAAAAACGGCGTGCGTGTATGAAAATAATGATGAAAGAAGAAACACGTTAGAACAGTCAGGAGAGAGATGATTGGTACTCTGTGCTCCCTGCCTACCCCGTAAGAGAGCTGGCGTGGGCCGTTTTGATACAATATTAATAATATTTATTTAACAAATCGCCTAACCGCAGTTATCTTTTAATTCTAATATCATCTAATTATCATTTGCTACATACTTGTATTATTTTGATGGCAAATATATGTCCGTGTTAATATACTGATGGTAATGAAATAATAATAAAAATAAATTATATTTGTATCGAATTCTGTTTTATTATATTTTCTTATACGTTCTCATATTTTCACTTACGAACATATTATTGTCCCTAACTCTGTACGACGACGAATAAATAAAGATATTGGAAATAATGCCACCGTAATTTTATGAATCTACTTTTACAAATAGATGTTTTGTCTCGTTGGTCGTGTTGGTTGCAAGTGCCACTGCCGATCGAGAGGTCCTGATTTAAAAGATTTTTCCTTTCCTGCGATATTTCTAAAATTTGAATTTCTAGTAATAGCTCGGAGTCTGGACTTGTGCCCGGTTTATGGCATTAGATTCACCATCGATTCCATGTTGGGACGTAAACGTAACTGGTGAAACAAGGGAGTGACAACAACACTCCTCTGCCTACCCCTTCGGGGATTACAGTCGTGATGTTACGTTTATATTTTATAAACCTAGACTTTATAAACCTTACCTCATTCAATACATACTAACTTTTAATAATGCTTAACGGTCACTACACTAATCACTGTGCACTGTAAAAAATCCAGTTCATAATCTATTATAATTTCATAAAAGGCACAAAGAATTACTTTACAATTTAACGATGCTCGTAAATTATTTTAAAAATGGAATTCAATAATACGTACCAGACAACGAACGCCTCTAACAGAACCATGTTTTCGTATGAGGCGTCGACTTACATACAAGAGTTTAAATGAACACTATATCGTCCACGTCCTTGCGTTTCTTGCGTCGTTATTTATTATTTTTTTCAAAATTAAGTTTCATTTTAACCGTAGTTTGTTAAAGTAACCGAATACGTTGTACCTACTTTATGCTTTCATGTTTTTGATTCGCATGTAACAAATCATTTAATTTAACGGCTTTAACGCTTTACAAATTTGCCAAGAAAACTTAAGCCGGCACACTCTAAGTATAAACATAGGAATATTTCAGCGAACAATCAATCCCAATATCGGGCAAATTTCTTATTAATCATTAATAATCGCACCACGGAAATCTTATTATTGGTCCGCATAAGTCGCATCTACTTCACTTCAATTCCATAGTCCAAAAGTCCTATCACTTTCTGAACAAACAAACGGTTCGTACTGGTTTACCTTCATGTTACAAATGAATTGTCCTGGAGTATTCACCTATTAGATAATTGCCAATAGGATTCAATCACAATCATAAAATAGAATAGATGTAGAATTTTATTTAAATTATTTTATTATTATCGAATCTTCTCACAGTAGGTGTCTTTGTTCTATTTTTTATTAAGTACGTACGCCCCCTTGCGTATATATACTTTAAGTTTAAGTAATGTTTCTCATTAAGCGATTTTGTAATCTTACGAGAAATAAATTATCTGTAACCGTCTTAGTATTACCAACAGAAATCATACTACAATTTGTTTTACAAGTACGTACAGTACATTGATGTCTTCAAGATCAATGTACGCAGGCAGATCAATGTAGGCAGGCAGATCAATGTAGGCAGGTAGATCAATGTAGGTAGGCAGAGGAGTGTAGTACACTCCCACGTTTCACCGGTTTAACTTTTTCAACGGTTTTCACGGATTTAACTCCCTGTAACAAATCCATACTACCTGTCTGCTCTTTTTACATGGCTTCTCAGGTGACACAGGGCTAGGGTATCTGATACCTTTCCAAAAACGTATAGTATTGATATTGCTCTATAGTTCGTTCTCAATTCTATATTCTATAGACAGCGACTTATTACGAATGATATCAGCGGTGATACAAATTGTTTAGTATATTGCTACACAAACACAGTTGATGGTCCATTTAATTCTGATCTTTAAGCATATCTAAGTGACTTTAATACAAAAAGTCTATTCGATTATTCAACTATAAGATAATTGAGGTAGACGGATGAACCAAATTTATCTTTATAAATCAGCAATGTGTGTCTTCTGACTTTAGATGCTAGATAACAGGACAAATATATAATTCTGTCAGCTTTTTATCTTTTTGGACCTCAGTTGCAACCCACAAACATTCGTACTCACTGTTTAAATACTCTATTACTCTGTTAGAACTGATTCTGTGTTGACTGCAATCAGTAATTTCACTCTAAATTTTTTGCTGATTGGCGTTTGACATTTTCATCTCATCCGTTGATTACACGAATTTTATCATATAATTTCATTTTTTTTTCATATTTTCTTATACCCTACGACTGCCTCGTTGGTAGTGTGGGTTGCAACCGCGACTGCCGATCAAGAGGTCTTGGGTTCAAAACCGGGGTCGTGTACTACTGGATTTTTCTAAAATTAGAATTTCTAGTAGTGGCTCGGAATCTGGATTTGTGCCCGGTGTACGGCAATAGACTCACCACCTATTCCATACTGGGACGTAAACGTAACGGGTGAAACGTGGACTACACTCCTCTGCCTACCTCTT
>DWEG01000205.1:0-12510 GCA_018245845.1 Apyrrothrix hygieia | reverse complement strand
GGTGTTTCAATAGTTTCGTTGTATATAGGATTCGGTTGTAGCAGTGTGGAGTGTTGAAGATGATGTATCTCGTGTTTCGTTTCCTCCACCAGGACGTACAACCACTCGCACAGGTTAGTGGCGATCATATGCATAAACCCGAATCTTTGAATCAGCTTGTAACTTCCCAGCTCGATGTCTTGATTCGTGAGAAATATAAATTGCATTTGAGCGAGTGTGAGAATCATACGTAGGGCTGGTGTCAGCGCGGAAGCCACAGATCGACATTTGTCAGTCATTTCGAAGTATTCTCCAAACTCTAAGCCACTGTACACCATTGATCCAATACCGAAAGCTGCAAAATATGTTTACGATCACAATAATAGCACTGAAAGCTATTTTTATTATACAATTACTATACAATTGAAAGAGGAAAAGCTACATAGATTTATGTAGTAATTTACGTGAACATTTTAAACCTAGCCAGAGATAGGTTGAATTCCTTAATAACGCGTAGAGGACTTTACTGATTAAAAACAATATGAATGAAATAATATTACATTAAGTTCCAAAATAGAATAGGTGGTGAATCTATTGCCATCCACCGGGCCCCAAGAGCATACCTGGGTTCGATTCCCGAGTCGGGTCCTATAACATTTTTCTAATTTAGATTTTTTAGTAGTGGTTTGAATTCTGTACTTGTGCCCGGTATATGACAACAGACTCACCACCTATTCCATAATGGGACGTAAACGTAACTGGTGAAACGTGGGAGTGTACTACACTCTTCTGCATACCTCCTCGAGGATTAAAGGCGAGATGTTACGGATACACTGTCCATAGAAATCGAACTTATAAGCCTAGGTTCAACAGTTGCAATAATGAACCACTCGATCAAGAGGCCAGTCAAATATTAAGAAGATGATTGTTACCTATCGCTCCTAATCTCAGGTAAAAGCTCCCGTACCGTGACACTTTATGTTTAGCATTAAACTTTTCTTTCGGTGTCGATTTACCGTTCCTCTCGTCCTTGTCTGGTTTCTCTGAAATATTAAACGAAACATTGCTAACAACGCGTGCATGAAACAACAGACGCGTATTTACTTTTTACGGTAACTTTAATGATAGTGTGTGCTTGAACCGTTACTACAATACGAACTAAAGAAATCATGTTTCTTGCGGTGGTCATTATGCAAACGAGATGCGATTTTAATGTCGCATTTTGTTAAGCAAATGCGACTAATTACTGTGGCTTATGCATTCATCACGAATGTTGCGTTTTGTTAAAAAATAGAAATAAGATATTAAATCTAACGCACCTTTATGTGACATTAAATCTATTGATTTAATAATGTTGTGTAGCAAACTTATTGATAATTAAGAATATAGATGAATCGAAAAAGTTGGAAGAGACCTAGATGTCAAAAGACACGCTGACCTCTAAACCGGAAACCCGACATGTCAGAGCTGTCTAATTTAGTAGTTTCGTTGTCAGCTATAAAGACTTAAGCATAGTTCAGACTAGGCTAGTATTTTAGAATTTAAAAAAAATGTAATGTTCGATCATCAACTTTTCACTTTATTGCGTTGCAGTCTGTTAATCTTACAAAACAAACTTCACTAGTGTATTGTATATGGCCATAGTGCGAATGGTTTTACGCAGTAACGTGTATTTTAGTTATTAAATCACTCGCCACTCGACTAAAATACTAGCCTGGTCTAAACTGGGCTAAAAAGAAATCTATTCTTACCGTGCTCGTGTATAATCATATTGACTGCCTTTTGTCGCATCAGGTTGCTGTATTGGAATATGACAAACATTATCGATACCAGGTATAGGTATATATAGAATCCCTGAAAAAAAATATTGCATAAAATATCCAAGGTCTTTTTATTCTGAGTAATTTATTTCAAACAAGATAAAGAGGTAGCTATTCGTTTTCATTCACCTGGTAATAAGTGTCGGGAACGCCGTTCGCTATCACTTCCGTTATGGGAAACGCTAGACCCAGTACTACCAGAAGCTTCGTGTAAAGAGCAGATAAGGCCTTGCTCAGCGCTTCACTGTAAAAGAATTATAAACTTAGAAACTATAATTAAGAGAAGAATTTTTGCTTTACATATGCGGTTATGTATCAAGTGATAAGAGTTTTACATAATCTGTATTTCCCCGACGGGGTAGGCAGGGAAGTGCAGTACTACCACATTTCTTTTATATGTTCTATGGAATAGGGGTCGAACTAATTGCCAAAAACTGGTTTTTATAGTATTATTTACCATAGGTTAAGTTTTAAAATCTCGTAAACATAAACCGAAGTTCGGTGTTTTTTTTATTTCTGTCCGTCGCATAAAGTATGGCCTAGTGTTGAATATGAAAGCGTTTTACATTTTAATTAAATGAACTGTCACGCGTTATAGCTGAACGTTCGCAGGCATTGTCGAGCTGTCTATCTATTAATAAATAAAGGGTGGTCTGAATGGTGTTGACGCGCTGTAGGCGTCTCGCATTGTGGCCGATATAATGCAGACGGCACTATACAACTGAATATTATTCACCTCAAAATAGGTCTCTGGTTCCCATTTATTCATAGCTAAGTGGCTCACTACATACTTTGACGAGGGGAGGCGTATTTCAGTATGAATAAATACCCGTAAACACTGATTTACCGTTTGGCTCATACACGCGTATGAACAAACATGAAAAAAAAACATTATGGTTTTGGCGTAAATTATGGTATACATTATCATTGAGAAATATGATAAGTCTGGACATGCAGAAACAGTGAATGATAAGATAACCATCATGACGTTCTTTCGAGTCGTAGGCGAGAGTCGCTTCGATTACTCTAAGTTTAAAATTCTTCTGTACGTAATTCTTTGGATTACTAAGTTTATCTCGCTGACTATCGTTTTAGAAATGTTCTAGTGGGTGATTAGACGCAATGATGTTCTTACTGTCCCATAATCTCCGCAGTGGATTGGTGTGACTCGTGGTTGGTAGAGGCGACTGAGGTTCTCGACTGGGGCGACAGTTCGGCGAGGAACTTCCGCTGAGTCGCCGCGCACAGAGCCAGCGCTTGCGACGGGCGACGGAACGCCGCGATAATCATTGATGGTCGGCTGCGTAGCAATATACGGTTTATTTCTCACTTAAATTTTATAATACCCAGTCTATTTATCACTTACATTTAATAATATACAGTTTATTGTTTGCTTACATCTTATAATATACAACTTATTTCTCACTATACATCTTATAATATATAGTTTATTTAACATTCACGTTTCACCAGTTACGTTTAGGTCCCATCGTGGAATAGGGGGTGAGCTTATTGCCATACACCGGGCACAAACTGCTGGAACACCACACTCCGAGCTACTTACTACTGGTAATTTCAAGTGCCAAATATCTTAATTTGGCCGGCCCCAGGAATCAAACCAAGGATATTTCGAACAGTAGTCATGCTTCCGATCACTCGACCAACGAGGCAGTTGTGTAAACTTCGAGAAATATAACTTTATTAAGCGTTTTAAAGGTATTTTGTTTAAATATTATGGAACAACTTAAATGATGGTTGTTGTAAAGTTAATATTGAGAATGTATTAATGAAATATGGCCTAGCTATTAATTTCGTACCCCGTGAAGAGCATGGCGTGATGTATTAACAAAATAACAATAATCTATTTATAACATCTTAGATAATCCCTTACGGGGTAAGCCAAGTGTACTGTGTGTCAAATATCTCTATCCTTACAGAACAAAAAATAATACGTAACATCAAGCCTGTAATCCTCGAAGGGTTAGGCAGAGAAGTGTAGTACACTCCCACGTTTCACCAGTACGTTTACGTCTCAATATGGAATAGGTGGTGAGTCTATTGCCATACACCGGGCACTAGTCCAGAGTCCGAGCTACTACTAGAAGTTCTAATTTTAGAAAAATCCAATAGTACTCGACCCGACCCGACGACTCGATAGTATTTGAACCCAGGACCTCTCCATTGGCAGTCGCACTTGGAACCAACACGACCAACGAGGTAGTCACCAAAAAATAATGTGCTAACAAAATACATACTTGGTGTTCAAGTTGCTCGCTAGTTTGGCTTCGATGTCATTGGACATGCGGCGGCTGCTGGGCTGCGAGTGGGAGTGAATGATGGGTTCCGCCGCGGCGCCCAGCATCGAGCGGGTGCGTGCTCGTAGCTGCGTCACATCCGAGTAAGACGATTCATCGCTGTCCGAAAAAATAATAATAACTTTAGTTAGGACAGACTATCTTTAACTTCGCGCTATGAGAGCCTGCTCGCTATGCGCGTGTACGTGAGTGTGCGTGTTTGCGTGCTTTTATGGCTTTTGTACGGGTTGACCCATCGGAATGCGGTTGGCGGCATTCTGTAGGGTTCTATAGTCCTTAAACTTCGTGTAAATTTGAAACAAGTCGGATTAGTACATTTTGAGAAAAATAATATAAAAAAAACCGTTATTTTTAATTTTTTCTTGCCCTGGCGCAACTGCATCGAAAACACCTTTCGTTTTACAATCGATTCATTTGTTTGAGAAATATCGTTGCTGGACATTTTTGATCAATATTTTGTTTAAAATAACTAATAAATTATCCATCTAATTAAGCAAGAAAACAGCAGGAGTTCTAGGAAAGATCTATAGGGCCTGTGTTTGTTTTTTTCTCCATCGTTTTGTCGATCGGTTGTTGGACACAGGTCTCCTCTTAGATTGAGAGGGCTGGGGGCCATGTCTGCCACGCTGGTGAAGTGCGGGTTGGCATATTTCACGCACCTTACAGAACCCACAGTATCATATGAATGTATATTTTATTTACATAATACGCAAAATGAATAAACCATTTAATAATATGGAACTTAAAAGCGTGTTTAGAAAATCGAGCGCAAACATTGTTTTTTTTACATAGCTCTTTTTAAAATTCTAATATGTATACCTAATGAAGCTCTTCTTTAAAAATTACAATATAAGGTTATGAGTAATTTCTAACTTAATTAGATAGGTTGAAGTTATTTAGAAAACAGGAACTAAGTGTTTTCCGCTGAATAGAAAGGTGTTATTGGACATACGTGATATTTAAAAAAAAACATTTATTGCTTACGTTCATAGTGATAATGTCATGCACTTTACAGTCTGTGGTCAAACACCAGTACAGAGTAGATATTTATAGAGGTATAGATATATGTTTTTCATATTAAAACCATTGTAACGATCGAACGTAAACATTATATGTATTACGGTTTAATTTAGAGAACCGCTGCACTAGTATATTAAGAAGAAATTTAAAACGAAATGCAGTAGATATGTAGAATGGATGATGTCATGTTAAATGGTCTGTCAAACGTCATGCAATTACGAAACATACTGCATCCACAGACATTTTAATGCGAACATTTCAAAAGACATGTTTTGTACATGTTTCACAAGTTACGTTTACGTCCACTATGGAGTTGGGGGTGAGCCTATTACCATACACCGAGCAAAAATTCAGACTCCGATCCACTACTAGAAATGTTTAATAGAATATGTAAGTTAGAAAAATCCAATAGTATCCGAACCGAGATTTGAACTCGGCCAGCAGTCACGCTTACAACCACTCGAGCAATGAGGCAGTCAGTCACATCCCTAATGAATGCTATTTTAGCATACGATAATGTTTGTATGTGATAAATTTAAAATTAAGTTACCATACATAAACAATAAAGGGTAAATAAATACATACATTTATGTACGTACTTAGTAGTTACCTGTTAATTTAATAATAAGGATAACATTTTATTGAAAAAAGAAAGCAAATAACATGAATAAAATAGCAAATTATATACACACGTAGTTGTTCACACATCAAACGCCGATAACATTAAGATAAGGGGGTACAGGAGTTGTCTATCGGACATCTCTTAAAATACGCACGTTTAAAAATAGTATTCGACCGCCAATAATGCAACACTGTCCTTGTCTATGGTACCTACACTGAATATTGTGGATCAAGTTGATGGAAAATAAATATTCATAAACAACTTCAAACATCCAACGCTATCCATATTTGAAGAGGCGATATGAACTATCGTTGTATTGAACTATTGCGACTGGGAGTCTGCGAGCGCAAAATCTTCAAAATGTGCATCCGTTTGCCGGAAATATCCCCTAAGCCTCGTTGTACGCTCACCGCAGCGGCTCGATATGAATATATAACGCTTTATATCTATTTTATCCGTGAAACGCTTTAAGAAAATACCAAGTAATATTTATTTCCCATAAATCATAAAGACGTATGCATAAGAGATTTTAATGTAATATTATGTTAACATTTTGACCATTATTGATACGAAAACTGTAATTTTGAAATATTATTGTGTTTGCTATTAAACAAGATGATCACGATTCAGTGTCACAAGTCAAGCGTATCATATATTGCCTGTGCAAAAAGATTATCTTTATAGGCGATAAATTTGTGTCAATTTGAAATTACTTAGCCTTCATAACGTCAATATTAAGGAGCACACAATATATTAGCATACATTATTAAAAACATACTGTTCAATATCGCAGATTTCTAAGAAAGTTGATTTTAATAACGATTTTCCGTATTTTTAGTTTCGCTGATAAAACAACCAGAAAGATGGGATGTAGGTTTGAAAAAATCTTGCAGAGTTAGGATTATGAATATAGAAATGAAAATTTCAAAGTAGTAGGTTCCACGAGTGTGGTCCCAACTGAGATTGCATAAAGATAAGCGACAAACAGATATACGAGAGGATGCAAAGTGGCCGCTATTTAAATGAAAGTTTAATTAATTCGTGAGGAGTTAGGTGTTTACTTTGGACGCAAATAATATACGCCAGACTTAAAATTGCATGGAGGTGAATTATTTCCTTTATTGGCGAACTAGATTTAACTGACGAACGTAAGATCACGCCTGTGATCCTCTAAGAGGTAGGCAGAGGAGTGTACTACACTCCCACATTTCACTAGTTACGTCTACGTCCTAATATGGAATAGGTGGTGGGCTTATTGCCATACACCGGACACGAATCCAAATTCCGAGTCACTACTAGATATTCTAATTTTTTTAAAATCCAATAGTACTCGACCTGGGATTTGAACCAAGGACCTCTCATTCGGCAGTCGCGCTTGTAGCCACTCGATCAACGAGGCAGTCAACAGCATTTAATTGACGAACTGGCCACAAACGCTAGAATTAAGATATTTAGTCAGATATTATTACAATATCGACGCTCCAGTGCTGGACAACGGTCTTTGGTGTAGCCCAGATTCTATTTGTAGATTAGTAGAGATATGGGTTATAAGATGAATGATGAATAAAGTTTAAGTCCGGTAACGAATAGGTTTAAGTCCGAAGTCTGGTGTCCCATGTCCAGCTGTGGACTGCAACAGGCTGATGATGATTACGATTGTAACACCTAAAAACCAGGTGATTGAACAAAAGACGGACCTAATGCCTAGTGGCATTCTCTATCAGTCAACCCTTGATGGTGAGAAACTAAGATAAACTAAAAGTATAATATATGTCGGCGCGTCATGTTATTAAAATTTGTAAATACTTACTAACGATATAATTCAAATTAATCAAATCTAAATTAAAATTAAAATAATAACTTAGTTACTTTTAACCGCATTATTTTCAATTTATCCATTTAGGCAGTTTTAAATAGAATTGTTTTGGTCAATATACATAACGAGTTTAAACATAGAAATATTAATTTGGTGTCACATGCAATAACTTATCATCTAAACCACATTGTTAATTAATATTACAATTTATAAGCATTAATCTGTGTGTTTTGATAAAACTGAAATAAGTAACATCTATTTTAAAATAACATCAAAATTGCAATGGCGTCCATATTGCTGTTTGATAAGTAATAAGTGTTCCCATATTCTTTGTTTCATTATCCTACGACAATGTCCGAAAATAATATTGAGAGTGGTGCTAAAAACTTAAATCAGAATAACCCGTCAAGATATATATAAACATAATAAATTTGTTACATACAAGTTGTGATTTAATACACCGTATATTTACAAAATTATTTTTAAAAGGATCATCATAGTAACCAAAAGATTGCCAAATATGAATCTATTTCGAAATAAAAGGCAAAAAGATAATATGTGAGATCTCAATAAAAATACATAATAATATGAATGATAATAGATATTCCAATAAAGTATAGTTTAAAGAAATTTCTTATGATATGGCTAAAAGACTGTATTCTGCGCACAATGACTATTCACATAATTTTAAATATAATTTGTAGCACTATCCAAATCTATAGCTAGAGTACATACATATATATTATGATGATCAAATCTTTACCGCCTCAAATCATTTATGTTTTTCAGGATGCCTTGACTAGTTTCGGTCCTATACGTGGTTCTCCTTAATGAGCTCGCGCCGCTGCCGCGACTCAATAAACTTGTAGCCAGTAAACGAATTTAACATTGAAATATATGACATGAACCAAACAACATGCCAGCTAATGCGATTAATGAGCATGAATTTGCGCGTGAGTTAATGTTAATGTGAGGTGGTTATAATAGAATTTGGTCAGTTACCTGTCATCGTTTTCCTCGTGCACAGTGTCCATGTCGGTGACCGTGATGCTTGGCGCCGGCTCGTTAACTTCGCACAGTGGTCCTCGCTTGCTCGGAATCATCTACAAAATGAACCACAGTTACCGCTTCAACACAAACTGGCTCACTGTAAAACAAATGCCTTCGACCGTCGCGTTTTGTCTTTATCGGGTACAATAATAATCGCTCCATTGCGGTTTATGGTGCAAGTGTAAATTACTAAATGTTGGGAGATTTAATAAAATTACAAGTGAAGATAGAAATAAAGTTACAAATGAAGATACAAACAATGTTGCAAAAAAAGTTACTTATAATGTTACAAGTCTAAATAAAGTTAGTTAATAGGTAGGGAGTTTATAAAGTGACAAGCCCACCTGTCTATCAAATGTTTGCTAGATTTCTTTCTGCAATATGTTTTCATTGCCCTAATCCTCGCGGAGGTACTGTAGCGTTCAGTGTCGCTAACTGAATAGACACGATACATCCAAATTGCTCTAAACTAATATTTTTATTTCACGTTTTCAATTCATACTTTTGTTATACCTATAGATGTTTATATCGTCATGACAAACGAACTACTGAGAACAAGTTTGAACGCTAAGCCTCTTTTCGCTTTGCGGAGATGTTGTATCGGGCTGATATCTATGTAAAGAGTATGATATAGATAATAGATAATCCTTTAATGTCTCTGGCTTCGTACAAAAGCCGCACTTCACGCTGTCAGTACGTTGATTAACTTGATATGTTAAGCGTCAACGTCATTATAATAATAATATAAATCGATAGCGACGAGATCAATTTGCGTAGAGAAATTGTAGCCAGTAGAACAGTTGAGAATAAGTACTATACCTAATATTGTTATTCGCATAGGCAAAAGGCAGTAAGGCGCAAGAATCAATCTTCTATTATACAAAGAGTCTCAAAATATGTTATCTCTCTGACCCTTCATAAACGTATAGTGATATATGAAAGAAGTTAACATTTGAAATGAACGTTTTGAACAATGATAGATTTGTCCGTTGTACATTTAGTAACGGGCATGACATATTAGTTTTGCCTTGAGATTTTTTGGATTCTATTTTTCTTTTATCATTAAGAATTTTTGCGCTTAGTAGCAGGTTAAATAATGTACTATTACATGTAGGAATTGAATGTGCTGCCAGGTGATGATTAGTGTTTGTTTAGACTTGAACTGAACTGACCTGTTCTCGTGGGTCCAAACGAGAAACGCTAAGCAATTCCTTCTTCTCTTCCATTTGTCTATACAAGACCTGAACGCATTTACTAAACATAGAACATCATATACTCGTACCGTGAATTCGATAAATTCGTGCAAAACTGAATGTGATAATTTATCTGTGTACACGACTTCACAGTTGAAAAGCGAAGCATTATGACGTGTCTTAAAGTCACGATATTTTGATGTTATATTCAAATTTGGTTGATATTAAAGCGAAATAAATAAGCAATATATATTCTTAACACACGATCACTACAAAATGATATAAGTAACAGCAATATGTACGTACATACATATTAGTCGGAACTGGTTATTTGCAGTTTTAAAATATTCTAATAGACACAAAGATTTAAGAGTAAGTTTGTTTGTGTTTTGTCGGCCGGGCGGTACGCTCTAAGGTTGTTAGGATGTTGAATAAGTTTCTGAATTAAGAGAACTGAAAGTTTTCTCATCTCGAGATTACAGCAAAGTGTTTACCGTTTGGCTGTAGGATGCGGCCGCGACGCGACACCCCTCTCTAGGCACGTAAAGTCACAATGTCGACGATATTGTAATACACGATATATTTCTCATTACTTTTTATCTTTTCGATTATTACTAAAAGTAATTACTTTGCTGTAATAATCCAGGTAGCTACATATAATTGAAATAGTGTTAACAAGTAGTAACGGAAAAAAATTACATAAGCATCTTAGGAACAAAATTTATTATTGGTAAACGATTTATCAGATCTCTTCTCGTTTATTTTAGTTTATAGTTAATTATTTTATTCGACGGTACAATTGTGTATGTGGCGATGAGTTTTCATATGTAAATTATATCGATGTAAAGAGAAATCCCTCGCGGTAACATCGGTATTTTCATAAAATATTTGCGTGAGTGTATCGCACCTGATGCCGGCGATGTCGCTGCACTCTAACTTGCCGTGATTTACGCAAACAAAAGCCACTAACAAATATTGAAGTAAAAAGGTGAGTTAAAGATATGGGTGTCATTATGTATAAGGCGCTCAGTCTCGTCGGGGAGGGGTGATTTTTCCTACTTTACCTTGCCTTTCTTTAGCTGTTGTATAAATTCTTAAATATTACGCGGGAAATGTTTGAATAAAGAATTACGAATTCCACTATAAACATATATATATTTGAAATGAAAATAAAAGTCGATTACCTTATATTATTGTCAGAAGTTTCCGAAACCGACGTGTGTGTATGAAGAGTGATGAATATAGAAGAAGCGCGGCAAGTCTGCAATAATAGAGATATTTGGCACTCGGTGCTCTCTGCCTACCCCGTAAGGGATCTGGCGTGAAGATATGTATGTATGTATTATTAAAATAATGTACATACATATGTACATTATATTAATAAAGAAAAGACATATATTTGAAAAGTGGTGTAATTGGAAATATTAAGTTGGGATGGATTTTTAGGTTTAAAAATATTTGTTTAATTTAGGTGTAAAAGCACTTTAACGCCAGCATCTTTTTATGTCACTTTGTTTACGTGAAACCTATATAATATGTTTAAGGATGTACACGAATGTACAGTTTTGCTCGCGCTGCCTTTGTCTTATTACTTGTCTTTGTAGTTTTCTAAGAACAGTTAACAAAGTAAGTTAATTTTTTGTTATCAGGATTTTAATTAGTTTTATTTAAATAAAAACGTTTTCTTTGAAGAGGAATGCGCCCGTCTGGCTTAGTTAGTTTGCGTAATCGATGAAGAAGTAAATAAATTTATCTTAATAGACGGCACGAGAATTTAAATTTTCAAATATTATTGGAAAAGTCAAATGATCGACATTTTAACAATTCCATAGGTTATCAAATATTTTTAGTACCTGTACAGGTGTGCCTAACAAGAATTAAGGTCGACATAATCATACTTAAGAAATTACGGTAATTTTATTGTATAGTGTCGCCAGGTCCATTATGGGGTAGTCAGAGAACATGGAGTACTAAAGATCTCTATCGTTACAGACAATTGATTCTACTATATTCATCACTCCTTTTTTACACTTATGCCAGTTTTGGAGACTTCTACCTCCCCCATCTGCCAGTATACGACTTATTTTAAAAGTAGTTATATGTGCCTACTTTGATTTAATTAAATTTCGTACGTCTTTTTAAGAAAGTGGCGCCTGTTATTTTTCTCCGTAATGACTAAGGCACGTGTACTTGACGCACTGGGTTAGCGTGGTTGATTATTATTTGATCCTTCTGATACTGAGATAACACTGGTGTTTAACGTTTAAATGATGAAAAGGGTCGTTGATGATGTTGATGATGATGATAAGACATACAGTTATATTCCTTTCAATGAAAAAAGTTATATCACCTTTTATAAGTCTGTGATAATGCTAAATGTAATACAGGTTAAAAATAACTCGAGTACAATAACATGTGTTTGGGTTAAATCGGTGAGTGGATATAGTAGCACGGGCTATTTAATTAGGGTCTACGCGTATATCGATTGACTCGTTGGTCGAGTGGTTGCGAGCGCGACTACCGATCGAGAGGTCCCGGGTTCTAATCCCGGGTTGGGTACTACAGGATTTTTGTAACTAGAATTTCTAGTTAAAATATTGGTAGTGGTTCGGAGTCTGGATTCGTGCCCGGTGTATGGCAATAGGCTCACCACCTATTCCATGATGGGACGTAAACGGGGGAGTGTACAACACTC
>DWEG01000204.1:0-12512 GCA_018245845.1 Apyrrothrix hygieia | reverse complement strand
GTCGCAGCCGCAGCTGGCGGCCTGGCTGGCGCGGCGCCGGGCCGACGCGGCGTCTACTTACGTGCAAATACATATCAAATAAACACATCTAAATGAACTTTCTTTGTTAATTAGTCTGATTTTTTTATTATTTTAAAGATCATATAATCCTGACTGCCTCGTTAGTCGTGTTGGTTGCAAGCGCAACTGACGATTGAGAGGTCCTGGGTTCAAATTCCAGGTCGGGTACTACTAGATTTTCCTAAAATTAGAATTTCTAGTAGTGGCTCGGAGTCTGGATTTGTGCCCGGTGTATGGCAGTGGACTCACCACCTATTCCATATTGGGACGTAAACGTAACTGGTGCAACGTGGGAGTGTACTACACTCCTCTGCCTACTTCTTCGGGGATTACAGGCGTGATGTTACGTAAGCATATATTTGTCAGTTTTCAAAAAAATACTCTTTTTTAAGTTCACTGGTTCGATTTGAATCTGTATGCATATTTAATGTAAATTGCATTTGTGTAGAAATTGAAGCTGCGAAAATCTGACCTGAATACTCTATGTCGCTTTAAGTTATTTAGTAAAATGTCACACATTTCCACAGTGACTCCTATGTTTCTTCAGTGAAACAACAGTGCAATTAAACAAAAAGTATAAATATGTATGTACCTGATCGGATCTGAGTATTTCACATGTGCATATGGGAACAAATGAATGCTTTGTATTATATTTTGTCAAGTTTCTTGTAAGTTGGATATTTTGGTACATCAATAGGCTGCTGTGACAGTATGTATGTATTTAATATTTTCTTTTAATTTCAACGTATTAATGTTACATCAAAGAATTATCTAAAGCTTAGTACATACTTCATATTCTAATATTCTTCCAAACAAGGGTGTACCCAGTTTCAGTTTTCAGGGGAAGTTTTGAACTAGCGGGTAGCAAGTTTCTGATCCAGGGGGGCAAATCACAATGGTTATTTTAAGCCGAGTCTAGCGCGTCTTTTGCCTTGCACTTTACACGACCCACAAGTACTCGAAATAGAGTCTATATTGCAATGCATTACAATAGACCTTTTTCTTCTGTCAACCAATGGCGTAAATCTATAGCTTCATGTGTATCGTCTATGGACTTATATTTTACCCCCTTAAGGTACCATTTCCAATACGAATAGACTCGTAAATTTTTTTATTTACTGAGAACGTCAATTTAAAATTTCAGGTGTATAACGTCCAAGTCAAAAAAAATTCATACAATCTTGCAACCCCTATTTTACTCTTACGAGTAACCTAGTGCTTTACGTGTCGAGGAGCTGGATGGCCCCAACGTTCATGTAATATGAAGTGTTTAAATAGACATTAATTTAAAAGTAACTTTTGAGCATCTTCAGCAAAACGGTTGATGACGTTTTTCGTGAAAGAATCACCCACACTATTAACAAGTTTTCTACCAGCGCGTCGCCACAGCCACCCGCTAGTTTCGGTAATCTTCGTAGGCGTGGGCGGCGCGGCCGGCAAGCTTAGTGCTTGCTTGCTGGCTGCGCTAGCATATTGCATAAATATAACTAGAATGGGCGCACACAGCGCACTTTTTTCAGCAGTTAACGCGTAATATTTCTATTTGAAATATATTGTGAAAGATCAAACTATTATAGACAAGTCAGCATATAAATTCCATCAGTTGCCCTATCCCCCTTAAGTACGCCCATGCTTGCAAAGGTTCAGTGTTACATCTAGTGAAGACTATTCCTTTTTGTTATGCGCCTGAATTGTACGAGACGAGACAGCATAGCATACAAGCCTTTGTTGTTTCAAAAGATTATGATAGTGCATACATACATATCTTCACGCCAGGTCCTACACGGCGTAGAGAGCACGGAGTGTAATTAATTAAATATTTAACTATAGTAATTCCATTAAAATAAAGTACTCGCTTAGTAGTAGGTATAGTTTATTTTCATTTCGAATAAATAAATTATTACTGTTATTCTTACGAACTAAGATTTAGATCCAAAATTCTGTACAATTGTACAAGAAACTTAAAGGAAACGTTATGAGTTAATGACAATAATATTATTCGTATCGTTGTGACAAGTTATGAACATAATTAATAATATTTAATATAAAATTAAAAGTTAAGAAACTTAACAAAGACACTAAATAAATACGAATATGCTTGCAGTAGGTTCTGTTTGAAATTTAAAGATATATTGACGTTCAATAACTTATTTCGAAATTGGTGGACATAAATGTAATAAATATTATTAATTATTTGAGTGTATTATAATTTTCTGTATTTCACTATTTGGTAAAATAAATGTGATGATGAAAAAATAAGAGATTAATTAGAAATTATATCAATGCCCAGCGACACCTAATACGATTTTGCTTATACATATTCGTCTAAGTTATTCACTCTATTCTACAGACGGTTCGGCTAATACTAAATATATATTTCCATTAACTACATCTAAAGGTACATTTAAAGGTCAACAGAAAACGCTGGATTTAGCCTCAAATCTGGTACACTGTTTCTTCTAGGTTTCTTTCCTAAGAGTTCTTTAAACGATATCAATCCGGATGCATTGGTATCCAGCCTTGAATGGTATTTGGACGGGTCAGTTGTAGGCAAGTAGGGATACTCACTTAGGTAAGTCTGTGCATTTCTTATTCGATTCTCCTTTGCAAAATCATTTAACTGAGATACTGCCATTTCGTACGAACTAAGCTTCTTATCTGTTATATTTTCCATAGATTTAAACGCTTCGAGAACTGCTTTCTTATGTGGTATTCCACGTAAGCTACCTTGACGACTCAATCTGCCTTCCATGACATCATTGAAAAGATCTTCGACGTTAAATTTCTCGGAAATCTTTACCATTTTAACATCGCTAGCTGTGTTTTGCTGTTCTTCCAACTCGTTCCAAGCTTTTGCTATTTCAGACGAGGGCAGCGAGTTTGATTTAAGTTTCTTTTTATTCTTTCCCAGCTGTTTATTGTCATTTGTAAGAGATTCAATTTCTGCACCATATAATAAAATTTCACATTCATTAAGCTTTCTAGATTTCTTCTCTTCCCTTAGTTCTTCTAATGACTGGAAATATTGCTTTGCGACTTGGAACCGATTTTTATATTCATCGTTTTCGGTTTCAATCGTTCGTTCTGGCGTTGATTCGGGAGATATTTCTGAATTATTTTCGATTATTTCCAATTCAATATCTGAAAGGCTTAAATAAGTACAATCTTGATCTTGATTAGAAGTTATTTCGATGTCAATTGAGTCACCTGCACTTTCAGGGCTTATGTTTCTTGAAATTGCTGTTCGTTGTGAATTCATACTAGAATTACTATCGCTGCCACTTGTCGATGTAGATAGTTGTTCAGGTAATGAATCACGATTCAATGTTTTTACAGTTTTTTCAGTTCCTGTAACCGAAATGGATCAATATTAATACCATTTAAGCGTATACCCATATAGAACGTAGTTTTTTTACCTACCTGAATCTGAACTGGTTACGTGCAATTTTTTTTTAGTTTCATTATTGTATTTCTTAGCAAACTTAGGTGACTTCGATTCAAGCGACGATTTTGATACGCTTTCGTATAGTGATATGAAACTTTTGACGTTAATTTTTGGCAATTCTTCGTACGACTTATATTTATCTAAATTTTCTTCTGAGGTTTTATTTGTTACTTTACTGAATATGTCCATTTCGGATTTACTGATCGATGTTTTCAGATTAGACGATTTCAAACTATAATCGGGTTGACTGCTTTCATTAAATTCTTTTATGGCCATTTTGACGCAAATTTTCTTTTTTTCACTGCTGTAATCTGATTTCGGTTCATCTAAGCTGTAATACGATGTTGGCACTGTATGAAGGTTATCCTCATTTAAAACTGCGACGTCTTGACAGCTCGAATTAATATTATTATCTTTAATTGATCCTTCCCTTTCAGATGCACTAGTATCATTAATATTATGAATACTTTTGTTTACGTTATATTTTGGATTTGTTTCATCATACTCTGCATATTTTTCATTCTCTTTTTGCTGTTTTAAATTATGCAGTGATTGGCATTTTCTACGAACCCACGGCAATTCCTCTGTTCTAGATATTTTATGAAATAATGATATACGACTAGATACCAAGCCAGTTTCATGACTAAATTCATTACGTTCACTAGAAGAATTATCATCAGCGTTAGGTTTTCCTAAAAATGTATCTATTTTATTTAAAATTTGTTTCCTTGACGTGCCAAAAAATCTTTTAGGACTTGTTTCAAATGCCCTAAAAACTTCTTCCGGTAGGTCTTGTTTGTTAGGCGATTCAAAATGTTGTTCGAAATCTATCGTGGTTACATTGTTATCCTCAAAATTAGTTGTTAAGTTTTCTACAGATTTTCGAGTTTCCTTTTGTTGAGAAAACTTTGGCTTCCAGTTTGTGGTTTCCGTTTCTTTTTCAATTTCTAACTTATTATCCCAAAAATTCTTCCATTTCTCGACTAATTTCGCATCTGCCTCTTGTTGTTCAAAAACGGGTTCAGGAGCTGTAAATTCTTGAACTACAACTTCTGTTTGTTTTACATTAACTGGCTTTGAATATTTTTGATATTCCTCACTTGCATTCAAAAAGTTTTTAATCATTTGTTTTCCCTTTTTCTTGCTCAAAGAATCATTGTGCTTCAATGGCCTAGAAGAAACTTTTCTCTTTTTTTGTTGTGCCTTCATTTCATCTGTTTTTGCTTGAATTTGGCGTATTTTTTCGTCCCAATACTTTTTTCTTTCTAGAACTATATTTGAATGCTTATGCCCACCAAAATGGGTTTCATCTGTATTTTCCAATACGTGCTTAGGTTTGTGATCGTTATCTTCGACATGAAGGATTCGACTTGCTGAATCTGATTCAGTAACGCTTGCCTGAACCTCAGAAATCTTTCCCTCTAACTCCTGTACATGTCTTTTCACATCTGATAGGTTTTCAGACGCCGAATCGACACAAGTGTCATTATTTTCAATTGTATACTCAATCTCAAGATTTTGTATCTTACTGTTTTCTGTCGTAGTAGAACAATTCTCTGATTGGGGAAAATAGTCATTGAATATTTCATTAAGTTCAGAAAAAGCATTCGTTACTGGATCAGTGTCAGTTTCATTAACAGAATCCTTCATGTCTGTATATAGGCTTCTATCATTTTCTTCAATTATTGGAGTGAAAGTTGGTCGTTTGCTGTCCCATTTGCTTACTCTTGGTTCTTCATGTATTTTGAATGTGTTTTCCTTCAATTCACTACACGTTTCCCATATTTCTCTTTCTGCGGGTCCCATAGAGGACAGTTCATCGCTAGGAGGAAACGTATGTTTACTATGAGGCTCAGGCAAGGAATTATCATTATTATTACTGGTGTCAGGTGAACTGTTATTTTCATCTATACTTACATAAGCAGAGTCCCACGTGTCTTTTTTAGGTGAAACACTGGGAGGAGGTATGTTTGACACCACTTTACTTTGATAAGAATCATTCGATGAACTCGAAGTGTGAAAAGAGAAGTGACCAGAAGAGTTTATTTCACTTTGTAGTTTTGTATCTAATGAAGATGAAGTTCCAGGTTCTGCACTAAGAGTCGTAGCTTGAGACTTTTGATCCTTTTGCGAGTCCAAAATACCACTATCCGTACTTAATACAATAGAGTCTAAGTGTGGCTCTGGAGAGGACGCTCTTACTATTGGTGGCAAAGAGACAGGCGCCCCAATAATGAAATCTGTAACAGGCTTTGTTTCCTTGTATTGACTCGGTTGATGATGGTGTGCAAAAAATGGATTAACAAATTCGTTGCCAAGAATTTCCTCAATTGTGTCCTCTCTATTCGGTTCTATGTATAAAGATTCAGCTCGTTTTGTTGTTTCACCAGATATAATTTTAAATACAGGTGACTTAGGTCTTTCCAAAACTGCAATATCAACATCAACAAAAGGGTTGCTAGTTGACGTGTGAGAACTTTCTACTTGATGCTCAATGGTCAACTTTAGTGAGCCATCTTCTATTTCTTCGTTTTGCGAGTTATTCGTTTCATATTCAGTAGATAAAAATGCGCCTAAATTTTTTTCAGTTTTGTAATTATCTATATACATATCATTTATGAACGGGTTATTTGATGATTGTGTTGTGTCTACTGATATCTCGTCGTCATCAAATGGATCACGCAAAATTTTATATTTTTCTAAATAATCTGGGCTTTGAAATATGATGTCTGTACTAGTTTCGCTATCATTTAAACTTTGTCTATCTTCTTGAAAGTGCTTAGATTTTTCAGTCAGTAAGGATACTGATATATTTTCAGGGACGATAATTCTCCCTTGTTTTTCGGGTATTATGAGTGTACGCATATTACTGTCACTAAATGTCGAGTTAACGATATCTGGAATGTCTTGTTGTGATTTTGGCAAAACACAAGTGGATTTTTTTTCTGGCAATAATATTCCTTTAATTTTAAGATCGTTGAATATATTACAAACTCGATTCATTTGTATTATTTTATTAGCAGCAGACTTAAATATATCACGTTTGCGTTCACTTTTAAACATCTCTGATGGATTATCGTTTCTAAGCGTTGATTTAAAATTTGAAATATCTATATCAGCATCATCAGTTTCCATTAAGTATTTAGCTTCTTCGTCGCTTATTTTCTCCAGGCAGCCATTTTCTCTTAACAACATTTTTTCGGTTACAAAATCGACAATCCTTAATACTACTCTCTTGTCCGTTTTTACGTCAACGATGTCAATTTCTTCTCCGTCTTCAAGGCAAAAACTTTCCTTTTCTAAAACTCTAAGCATGTTATTCGAAGCTGTCACTTTGAACGGTGACCCGACTATGTCTTGACCTCGGCTCGTTAAGGATATTTCATATTTGCCTAAGCAATTTACAGTGTAACTCACCCTTGCGTGGTCTTTTTTCGTATCGACTTCTATATCTATATCGTATTTAGTTTTCGGAATGAAATATGTTTTATTCATATCGTTCTTGCCATAATTTCTTAAGTACGTCGCGCCTTGTGTTATTGGTAACGCATTTTCGGTAAAATTCGGTTTTGATTGCAATCCCAGAAGCTTTTGTCTAATTAATTGCGCCTTACCAAGTATTGGTGGGAGAATGGACATACCATACGTGTCTCTAGGACCTCGTATCAAAATTGTTATCTCCCCTGGGTCCAAGGACTGTTGAGCTGTGGGATATATTTTGAAATATACTTTGTTATTAACTTGTGCCGCTGTTAAACCCGAGCCTCTTGCTACATAGTCGAGGGTTACTTGGGTCGTTTCTGGTTTGTTTACGGGCGTCGTTCGTTGCGATGGTGGTTTTGTAACAGGTGGTGTAATTTTTGCGAGGGCTAGGCGAATTCGATCTAGGTATGTTGCCAACTTCCACTCTTGATGTCTGCTTAAAGAGTCGCATGATTCGAGTTCTGTTCGAGAGAAAACCTGAAAAACACAACAAAACATATTAGTAACCGACGTTCTGTAGTTATAATATTGATTTCTTAGTGACAGTTACTACCATCTTAGAGAAAGGTTATTAATATTTTACATAAAAACTAAATTAAACCTAATAACACTTGACAAAGAGTCAAATTTTCTTCGCATAACAAATTTTACGTTGCGACAAAAGAGAATGTGCCTAACCGCAAAACAGTGAAAATCACTAGTCTTTTTGCATAACGAAATTGTAAATCGTTTACAAGATTTTAAACATTTTCTATTCATGGATAGAATTAAAATGGTTGCCGGAGTAGGTAACATTGACGAAAGCCTAAGCTTATACAGTTAGAGACAAACATAAATAGTATTCCACACATCACTGGGTACTCCTTCCAAGTTCTTTTTAATGTGTGATGGCGGTGTTATTTTTAATCTGCCTGACACAGTTAGAAATGAAGTAAATTAGACAATGATGAGTGTAGAAACTGATCTTCTCGACATTATACGAAAGATGTAATATCCGTATGACTTACCGGCTCTACGCCTAAGTAATGATCAGCGATCGCCTGCGCATGTTTCAGTGAAAGCCTGGTAGGCGGGTGCCCGGCGCACGCACCAGGCAGCGCACCGTCTAGCACCCCGCAGAGAATCCACCCGTGTCGCCACACCGTGTCTAGATGCTCGACCCTCACTGGCCCTACTTCTGCCAGCCATTGTAAAACAGCTTGCTTCTGTTCGTCGCTCGAGAATACTACTGAAATGAAACATCAACTGTGTTGATAGTGTTTTGTGACTGCCTCGTTGGTCGTGTTGGTTGCAAGCGCGACTGCCGACCGAGAGGTCCTGGGTTCCAATCCCGGGTCGATTATTATTGGATTTTTCTAAAATTAGAAGTTCTAGTAGTGGCTCGGAGTCTGTATTTGTGCCCGGTATATGGCAAGAGACTCGCCACCTATTGCATAATGGGACGTAAACATAACTGATGAAACGTGGGAGTACACTACACTCCTCTGCCTACCTCTTCGGGGATTACAGGAGTAATGTTACAGTTCATCAGTTACGTTATACATATATTCATATATTCCGCCAAGGGGTGAGCCTATTGCCATACACCAAATATACGTCCAAACTCCGAGCCACTAGTAGAAATTTCAGGGTAGAAAACCCAATAGTGCCCGACCCGGGGATCGAACACAGGACCTCTCTATCAGCGGTGGCGCTTGCAACTACTCTACTAATGAGGCAGCCAATATAGGTACACAAGAAAATAAATCACATATTAGCACGCAGGAGACGTGGTTTGGTTAGATAATTACAGATTATTTGTTAACCCAAAATAATTAGAAAACCAACAAAACCTGCACTGTCTACTGTTGGACATAATACTCCCTAACGCGCACTCGATATGTCAAAAACAGTTTCTGCCATTCGCAGATCATACTATTTATATAGTCAGCATGTTATGTTAGGAATTTTTCTTGTATCTTTCTATACGAGTTATAATGATACACACTGTACACAGTCACTCTCTTTGCGTTGACATAGTCATTTTTATTGTTTGTATACCCACACCTCTTGGCTAACGCATATTATCTAAGAAGATACGACATACGACATACGACATACGACATACGACATAACATTGTCTAGTTATCACAAAAGCAAATTATTACAAAGTTATACGGTGTAAAACGTGAGAGGATTATACGTTTCTCTAATTTGGGAAATCCTGAAATATTAGATTTTGTTTAATATTCAGGACAAGGAAAGTGAGTAATTATTGCGTGTCTGTTTCTAAACTTGAACTGGACTGAAATTTTATGTAACATGAATGACAAAAATGTATCCCTGATGTAGTAGTGTTCTCTGGTGATGTCATAATAGATTACGGAACATAAAGATTTACGTTAAACTAAATATATCCTAAGAACTCCTTAAATCGGTACACAACACTAAAAACATGAGTTCTTTGCGGCAATAAGAATATATTAGGTATGATCCAACTGCTTAGTTTTCTGAAAACCAACAATCTGTTAGAATTGTCCTCTTTGTTTAACTGGCTTTAAAACAGCTCTTTTAAACTATTTTTAGATAGGAACACTGCAGTCTACACGAAAAATATTTTTGTGACAATTCTTTTGTAAGGAAATAAAAAAATGTCGCAACACACAACAACTTACTAGCTCTGAACGCAGAGTCTATGTGCTTCAATAACTTGAACAGAAAGCTCTGCTGGCCCCAGAAGAGGGTGAGGAGAGTAGCGGGCGCGAGGTACCGCAGGGTAGTCAAGATAGCGTCGAGGGCGGTTGACCACATGCCTCGCTCCTCGAACTCCGGGTACTCGGGGATTGTGAACAATCCTGGAACGAAAAAAGTGTAAATTAATTACGTGCGACAGTCATTTGTTTTTTAATGCGACAACAGTGAAACGTAATTACAGTATTATACGCTTATTGGGTGCACTTTGTATGCAATTTGCACATGGTCTAAATTTCTATACTACATTAATATACATAATATACTGAATGGGTTCCCACTCAATGTATTAAGTAGTATACTACTTTTAGATTAAATAGTTACAATGTATATTACTCATGTTCATTTTGTTACACATATGTACAAGTATGTAGATAATTTATGTATAACACAATAATGTTTACAATGTCAGTAAAAAAATGTAGAAGTTTCGAAGTTTAAATATTTCTTCATTGTAAATGAATCTAAAATCTACTTATTATAAAATAAATTGGTAAGATATATATTTTAAATGGACAATTCTAATGATAGAATATGAAAGGACAAATGCCTTCATTGTTTATATCGTTTCTACTAACCAACGCTCCTCGAATGTTCGTCAGACAAAACATTTTCTTTGTATCGTTTCGACACTTCCTCGATGGAGTCGGACATTCTCGTTTCAAAGTTGCTTCAAATTCCCCATATCTTAACTACCACACTGTCTTATACAGTAACAAATAATATTAAACTTTTCCTTTTTGTACGCGTTTGTTAACTGATTTTGATGTTTATAAGTGGCAGTTGAGTTTAGTAAATCGAAGATTGGGTAACGGACGTTTAAGTTATAAACGCGACTAACCCTGAAGTAACACACATATTTGCCCTTAATTAATACACTTAACATTCGGTATGGAATATTCGTTGTGGCGTCCGAAAACTACTCTATAATAATTATTATTATTCCATACCAAGATCATACTTTCATAGAGCAGGTAAGTATAGACAAAAATCCACAATTTTCCAATTACACAGAATTGTTCGGACATTTTAGACAAGATGAATCCTCAATTTATTCATAGAAGATTTATATTGTCTATTGTCGAAATGATTTCGCTGTCGTGAGTAACAAAACTTTAATGCTCAATTACTAAACGGTGAATGATAGTAATATATCCCACAATAGTTCTCTACTACATATACCAATGGCGCAGCAAGATACAGATTTCTAAATACGCACCTGTAGAGGAATAAACCTGTTCACGTAGCTCGAAATGTTATCGATGCAATTGATACGTTATCACTGCACTATAATATATGGAAATTCATTAATACTAAAAGGCACTTTTGCTCAACGAGAATCACAATTCTGAATGTCGCGGGCTTATCTGAAAATCAAGTTTCAACATGAGGTCATCCTATACCCGATTTTCATTAAGCATCTGTAAATAGTACAATCTTATCTCCGTCCAACGTTCCGTAAGTATAAAACACACGCACGCCTAGATCGTATGGTTACGACTAAACCGATAACGCGTCCGAATGAATCAGATACTAATTGTTTCAGTCAATAAATGTGTTTGCTTAAATTATCAAAACAAATCTCATTGTTTGTCCGATGAGTGTTGAAGACGGTTTGTGTTTTAGGTCGTTTTTTATTTTATCTATTTTATATCTTGTATTCTTATCTGTCTCTCTTGAGTTTTAAGATAAACACAATGTACGAGAAAATGAAATACCGTCGTTGACTAGACATGGGTACAATATTGTACATTTTAAGTCAAGATTTTATTTTATGTGAATCTTTCCAATACGGACTGTCAGAACCTAATTGATATTTAAATCTTCGCAGGTTTGTTGTAATTAGAAGAATTTTATGAAAATTCACAGAAAATAGAAATCAAAAAGCGACGCGAGAAAGTAGTTTACCGTATGCTGTTCAATGCTACTGTTCGGAACACCTCTCAATCTCCATATGTAGACAACGTTTGCAAAGGTTTTATACTTAGCCGGGAAATAGGCAGATGGGCCACCAGTCGCCTACAAACATTTGCAAGACCCGAGCAGTGGCATGCATGATACAAACTCTGTGCGGGATGATGACAAAGTTAGGTGCAATTTGTTAAATGTCATTGCATTATCTTGCGAAATTTTATTGCGTTTGCTAAAACACGCCAAAATATTTTTATTTATACCGTTGAAGTTATATGCAAATAGATAAAGAAAGACAGATGGAATGTCGTGACATGAACTCTTATTTAATTTTCATTATCATGTTAATATTCGTATCGTATTTTGGGGTCGGGTACTATTGGACCTTTCTAACTAGAATTTCTAGTAGTGGGTCGGAATCTGGATTTATGCCCGGTGTATGGCAATGTGCTCACCGCCTATTCCATTGTGGGACGTAAATGTAACTGGTGAATCGTGGTAGTGTACTGCACTCTTCTGCCTCCCTCTTCGGGGATTACATGCGTGATGTTACGATATTATCACAAGTATTTAATTATAATTTTACATAGAACGTTCACGAATATTCCAACAAATAAAACCTATTTATTATAAGTCATATAAATTTCTTCGTACATTTTTTAATTTATATTTTCTTATTTATATACTAAGGTGTGTGCTGCTATTGACTGCCTCGTTGGTCGTGTTGGTTGCATGCGCGACTGCCGATCAAGAGGTCCTGAGTTCGAATCCCGGGTCGAGTACTATTAGATTTTTCTAAAAATTAGAATTTCTAGTAGTGGCTTCCAGTCTGGATTAGTGCCCGGTGTATGGCAATAGATTCACCACCTATTCCATATTGGGA
>DWEG01000203.1:0-12515 GCA_018245845.1 Apyrrothrix hygieia | reverse complement strand
AGATATTTTCAGTCGAGCAGAATATATTTTAGCTTTATAAGTTTATTATGAAGCGCTAGTTTAATTGTCACAGAGCGTATTAGATAAACTTTTTTGTAACGTCAACCGAAAATAGGAGACGTCGAAATGTTGACTATGAAATGCTGACAAAGCCTAAATATTACTCCATTTAATGCCTTGCTACTCTAAAGAAATCCCAATGAAGTAGAACATACAAATTAAGATTCATATAAAATAGCGCACCTATTTAGCAGCCGTAGAAATATTAATAACGGAATCGCAGGCGCAGCAATACTTTTATTAAAAAGAGGCGCACTTTTAATAGGAATGCATTCTGGTATTAAACAGAAAGATGTAACTTATCGCTTGGTATAACAGTGAATACGCCGGCGCCGTGAAGAAATCGTTCGTCATAATGTTGTCTAAGGCGTATGAAGTCTGACAATACCACACTTGGCCATTATGGCAGGGCTTAATTAACGCTTCTCATTCTAAGTAGAGACTCATATTCTACATTGGAAATATAGACGGGTGAATGATGACAATATTGATTAAGCAGAAGTGAATGGGTTTTGTATTAAATTACATAACAACACGAAATACTGTAATTTATATAAGATTATTGTCAAGTTTATGATTACGTTCGTGAAGGTAAGTGTGGATAGTTTGAAAGTTCACATACGATTAGACTAGTCCCTTGAGACTTTTGTAACGCTAATTCCATACACAGTATACAAAACTTTTGTGGATTTAACTGCTAAGTCATAAAATGTAAATTAAGCTCGGGGAGAAATTTTGCGGGTGACAGCCCATTATGGTGCCGTAAGTACCAGTAATTGAAATTTGATCTCAAAATAAATATTTTATTAATAAAGCGTTGTAATTTAAATTTATCGACCATTTGTTAAACAGGAAAATACTTTTATGTTTTTACTAAAGTAATAAAATGAAACTATCGAAGCGTGCATCTATAAGTGTTATTGAACCTCTGGCCAGGGTTCCACTACGAATTGTTAGTTTAGAAACTTTATGTCATAAAGCACCAGTGTGTGTACTCTGCCAATTCCGGCTTGGGCAGAATGGTAGATTATGACTCAGCCTTTCTCATTCTGAGAGCAAGATATCTCTAGCAATGTAACGATCATAAAGCTGATAATGATGATGTAAAAATGATGATGATGTAAAAATATATTTTTTTTACATTACTGAAAATGAATAATCTTTTACCTTAATTTAATTACAAAATAAGTTATTTTGGACAGCTTACTCGTTGACACTACCATCCAAATTGACTATCTAGAGTGAACTTTTTAACTGTATGACACGTAACTGCTAAGCAAACAAAGCAAATTTTATTTTGACGCCAAATGGTATTCACATTGAGATCCCAAGACGACTTTTCCAATGGTGTCATCAACATGGCATTTGTGTTGGACAATTTCAAAAAAGGTATCTGCTCAAATATCCACCGAACTTCTCTCGCTCCTAGTCAGCTCAAAAGATAAGAAAATCGAATACAAGCCATAAATTACGCTTGTAGCATGGCTGGGGTTCATTTAATATTTTATATCGTGCTACCGAAAGTTTAATGACGTAGGTGCTGCATGACTTAATTAGGTATTCGGCTTGCTATCGATCTGCTGTGCCTAGTCGTTACCTATACAAATAGTATTATTAAATTCGATACATGAAACGAGGTCAACCTCATTCACCACAATATCAAATAATTTATAGATCAATTTATATGATCAAGTTTGATAAATAATTAAATTGTATATGAGCATGCTTAAACCAGATATTCGTTAGAATAAATGTGATTTCATACGGGATTATGAAATCAATTTTGACGTTCTACGGATTGGATATTTTACAATTAGGCAATCAATAAATTATAGACTTTTTTTTTAAATAGCTTCGTGGAGTGCTCACGCTCGTTGGTTATAAGCACTCGCGCACGTTTCTACATATGTATTTGTATACATATGTAACGGTACCAAAATATAATTATTTCTGCGTTGAAAAGACTCCTTAAAGGTACACAAATTACCGTTGTGAAATCTGTCGTCTACATGCGTTAACGCTTCCACAAGTATTGCGTTTCTTTAGAATTTATGTATATATGACCAGTAAACAAATATATCTAACACTTATTTTTAAAAGCATATTCGAAGTATGTATAATAACGAATTAGAGAAAAAAAATAAAACATCTCGATAAATACATCTATGTAGTTAGGGAACCCAATTTGCTATTACGCCCATAAGTAAAACCTGAGTAGTCTGCAATTTAGTAGTAACAAGTCCAATAGGTAATATTTATACAAATAATTCGCAGTCGCGTAATGAGAACAAAGTAAGCTTAGGTGGCGCCACAAGAAAATAAATAATACCTACGTTCGCAATCAAGGGACTAATTTTACTGCGGTTAGGTACAGGTTATAAAAGTGAATGAGCGCTTAGAATAAACTTCAGACTTGTCTACGTGTATTTTATGTATAAATTATATTTTCGTGTGGGTTAAACCAAATCTGGCCATATCATGGCCGAATCTGGCTTCAATCATCTCAGTTTTTATTGAACAGCTGAACAGCGTTGAATAACGAAGTTTTATATTAGATTTAAACGGAAATATGGGTTCGGTGTCGACGGTTGTAAACGTATGCTAAGCAGTGTTTTTGGTACTTTTAATCAGTATAAAAAAATTTCAACCTCCAGGCGGATAGACCGAAGCAATTCCTTAGTCGAAAATAGCAGTGGCCTCGGTCCCCTAAGTCCTGGTGCATGTGCCACCATCAACGCCCTTGGAGCTCTGCAGCCAGATCTATACACCAAAAGAGAAGCACCCCTCATGATTGAACTGGAAGGTGTTGGACCTTCCCTCGGGAGAATACATCTGCGGCTGAAATATGATTTCGATAGGTCTGACCTGGAAGTTCACCTGATTGAAGGTAATTTTAGTTAATTAATTCTTTATTGCAGTTATCGTAAAAACAATAAGTACGCACCTACCCATCAATATACAAACTCTTTTTATGTTGATTGTAGGGTAAGCGGCAACAGACCACTGTTTTTTTATCATTACCAACTTTGTTACAATCGTAGTTGAAGGCAGAGTTCTCTGGGCTTAAGTTAGAATACCGCCAAAGTACAATGTGCTTATCTCCATATCGTCACCACGGACCTCAGAAAACAGGAATGTCTACGTCCATGATTTCTTTTCCTCTCTCTCTCTTTCTCTCGTAACTCGTTTCTTATTAATAAGGTGATAATTCAGAGTCTGCTAATGTGAACTCAAAGACTTTGTTCAAATTTCCAGCCCATGATCTAGCTGGCTATGAAGCTGGCGGTTTCAACGATCCCTACGTAAGGGTGAGCCTCCTCCCTGAAGTTGATACCCGTGTGCGACAAACTCCCGTGCACAGGAACGAGGCGAACCCCTTCTTCGATCAGCACTTCAAGTTCCCTGTATCCCATGATGAACTCACTGACAAGACATTATTGCTGCAAGTGTTTGACTATGACAGGTAAAAACTAATAAATGCTTTTATTAATTCCCGTTGCAAAACACCACAAAACCACTGTCACAATCGTTAAGAGTTTAATTATATTCTTAATAAAGCAATAAACCAGTTAGTTTCTGAGTACATAACACAAAAACATAACGGAGATGAGGTATTGCAGATTCTCACGGAACGAAGTAATGGGATCTGCGAAGGTACCGCTCTCCCGCGTTGAAGTGGCTGGTGGAGCAGAAGTATGGGCGGAATTGTCACGGGAAAGGCGTCCTCCTGAGGAGTTGCAAGAGTTGCTCTTATCTCTTTCCTTCTTACCTTCAGCTGAACGCCTCACTGTTGTCGTACTTAAAGCTCGAAATCTTCTTCCACCTCAGGAAGGAAAAGATGCACTGGGTAACATCCAAAAACATATTATTTATTATTAGGTCGTATTTGATGTTATAGTAGCTGTAATATCGTAGGTATACATTAAAAGATACACGTAACATCACGATCATCATTGTATCTCCCCGAAGAGGAGTGTAGTACACTCACAAGTTTCACCAGTTACGTTTAGATCCCACTATAGAATAAGGGGTGAACCTATTGCCATACACAGAGGCATAAATCCAGACTCCAAGCTACTACTGGGTATTTCAAGTTAGAAAAAGTTTGCTCGACCCAGGTATCGAACCCTGGAACTTCCGATCGGCAATCGCTCTTTGGACCACTCGGCAAACAAGGCAGTCTTTAAACATAGAGCTTTATTTAAAACCCAGGGTACGTACAATTAATACTTGTGCAATATGTGGTACCATATTACGTCACTTTAGTGTATAATTTATTTTAAACAGTTTCTAAATAAAAGTATACAATAAATGAGACTATCAAAATATTGTATCAAATTTTAAATATTTCCGTCAATACATTCCAGATGTGTATGTAAAAGTCTACCTCCTTGTGAATGGCAAGCGTGTAAAAAAGAAGAAGACCAACAGAAGAGAGATTAACAATCCTGTGTGGAACGAGGCTCTGTCTTTCAGTCTGCCGTCCGCCAACCTCCAGGAGGCTTCCATTGAGGTAAGTACAAATACATTAAAAATCGAACAAGTAACGTCAGAGAACAAAGCGCATGGACTAGAACCAAAATAGAAAGAACTTATTGAAATAGCTTTTATTAACTAGCCTAGCTTTTATTAGCTAACCCAGCTTTTACTAGCTAACCTAGCTTTTCCTTTCTGAGAAAGTTTTATTTCTGCTAAAAAATGTGTTGTTGTTGCTGAATTTATTACTTAATTAAATTATACCTGACAAGGTAAGGTCATATACAGGATGTCCTTAAAAGTGTAGTAACTGTAGGGATCACAAAAGAAGAATATTGTTAATTAATACTTTAAATTACTAATTTTGACAACATCAGGTGTGCGTGGTAACTGGCGGAAGCAACAACCTAGTGGTGGGGTGGTGTTGCGTGGGCGCGTCCGAGCCAGCTTCGGAGGGGCGGCACTGGGCGCAGATGGCTCAGGAGACGCGCAAGGCAGTCGCCATGTGGCACACTCTCAGATAGACTGGCAACCGCGTGCACTGGCCGGATATGATCTCTTGCCCGTGCTAGGCTATACCTATACTGAACTTCAAAGGCATATATGGTTGGTATTTATGACTAACCAAGTGATCAATCACCTATGGTATTTTAGGCGAAATAGTCTTTATGTAAAGCCAATTCCAAGGTTTCAATAAATGTAGGAAATCTGAATGTCTCATCATTCACAAGGTCTCCGCTGTTGATGACGTCACTATTATACATTAAATAGAGATCGCACGACGTAACGTTGTAGCCAAATATGTTCCAAAACCTAAGAAACATCTTTAAAGGATAAAAATACGTAAGGTTAACAAAATCTCTTTAAAAAATCAGTACAACACTTTGTACTTTACACATAACGCCACTTAAATATACGTAGATTTAATAAGAAATATCGTGGCTTAAATAATGTGTAAATTAAAACTAACAAAGCAACGGAATTCAACAAATTATTTTGACAGGAATATTTTTTGCGTCCCACTGCTGGGCACGAATCATTCACACAACAGATTAAATAAGCACCTTAAATGATATTCCATATATTCCCGTGGTGTAGGTACGGGTTATAAAACTATTGACATTTTGGTGTTCGTTGTAAGCAGACAAAACAAAACAAACATAATATTCTAGCATTTTTGACATTTTTAAATCACAGTGAATAAATTATATAAAATTAATAAAACGTTCAACATATTATTGTAATGCGAATTACGAATGATATCTGCTGTTTCCATATGGCAGGAGATACTTTAGGCAAATTATACAATATATTGTAATCCCATTGGAATAAAAAAAAACAACGACATGTAACCAAAAAGTACCTCTGAGTAGATTTTTAAAAATATTTAATGTTACTATTCCTATGAGATTAATAAGCACAAGTAGATTTAATCACGTTTATGATTATTGTTATGTATAAGTAAAATGGAGATCATATCTGTGTCACCGCATTTATCTTATACATCTAAGGCACAAGCAAAATATTGTATTACATAAGGACTGTTTAACTCTACTTGCAATAGTTGTTCACGTATTTAAATCTTATTGTTAAAATTTAACTGTGGGCTCTAGCGTTTCTTACCTAACGTGTAAATTGTAGTTGGGGGAAACCCACTTTATAATATTTATATAAGTACATATAATCATATAAACATAAATATTCTATTGATAAATATAGTGTAATGATACGATGACGCAGTCATTGAAGGTCGAATCTGTTAAGGTTGATATTTTCATTTCGATATCTTTGGGACACTTAAATTATGAACGTAACCAAATTATAACATACCTACATTAAAGCAAAAGGAATTAAATAATGTGGTCTTTACATTTCGTAATAGAAAATGTATTCCGATCTCTCTAGTATTTGAACGTCAAAATTTGAACACTTCAAACGAAACCATAGACAATTCATTCTGAGCCACTAGAACCGAGCTGTTATCGAAAGGATATTTTTGATTAAAAATGGCGGGAAATAAAACAAACAAGTTTGTTTGATTTGATAGCATTCTTTGTGTAATTACAGATTAACACTTAATTCACGTGTTTTAAATTATTTGAAATTGGTAGGAGCTAAAGGGATGCCCCCTCTAGCAAAATTTATAAGCTTTTAAATGCAAGCAATGCACGTTGGTTTCAAGCGCAACTGCCGATCAAGAGGTCCTGGGTTCAAATCCCGGGTCGGGTACTATTGGATTTTCCTAATTTAGATTTTCTAATAGTGGCTCGGAGTCTGGATATTTGCTCAGTGAATGGCAATAGATGCACCACCTGGTCCATAATAGGACATAAACGTAACTGGTGAAATGTGGGAGTGTACTACACTCTTCTGCCTATCTCATCGGTGATGTTACGTTTTAAAAAAATGTAAGCATTACGAGAATTATGTTTAATGTGTATATCGGCTGTGCAATGGTATACCACATAGATTTGCTAAAGCTGCTCGCCAATTGTATGTAACGCATTTTCACTCTTTTGATTTTAAACTAAGAAAATGGTAAAGTTGGATTCAAAGAATTTAAATAATTCGAAACCTATAAAAAGTATCTTGGGGTAGTGTTATGACTGTAATATTACATTTTAACGTTCGAAGTGCATAACAATGTAGGTAAACAATTAACTCTGTTCGGATATCTATTTAATACCCATAATGCCTTTCAGCGGATTGCTTTTTTGTTCATAGTGTATTTTTAAATTAAACAGCAAACAAATTAAACGTGTGCATTGGATATATTGAGCATTTAAAACACCAAATATCTTATGACTTAGAATTTATATGATATAAGTAATATGTATATATTTATTTCTAAAAAATATAATCGATGTGTGTACTTCGTTGTTTATTGTGATAACGTTATTCAATATCGTGCGTCTATGTAGTCGGTCTGTCTTTCTAAGCCCACAGTTGCCACAGATTAGAATGCTTCCTTATTATTCGACACCATATTGATTTCCATTGCTGATGATTGTACAGAATATCAACGCTAAAATAAGATCATTTTATTTAACATAGCCTTGACATTCCCAGCCCATAGATAACATTGTTTATCTTGGTATTAATATGCACACAAATGAAATATACTGACTATAGTTACCAGATATCACGCGAACCGATAGAATGCAGGGTTTGGTTAGAGGCGATATCATTGTAAGTGTTGCCTGAATGTGTTCGAGAGAAAAATGAAAATAAGTATTTCACTAGATAACTGTTACTGTAATGATTTACCAAACGCTTCATTAATACAATAATACTTAACAACAAACCGTAAAGGTTAAGAAGAGATCAGCTATCGGCTTTCAACCACGATATTGTATCGGATAACATATTCTCATACAGTACTATCATACTATATGCTATCTAGTCACTGCGATTTCTCACTTTGTTTAAGAGTAAGATTTTTATCAATAAATAATTATATCGAATTTGACTCCAAAATATACGTATTTTGTCTAAGTGTATCTGTGTGAAAATGAGTATTTTACTTTATATTTTCCTTTACAATATCCCAATAAAATGTCTATTTGTAAAAATTGCTGATGTGGTTTTATTTCGAGTGCTGTTTGTTTCAAAATAAAAATCCAGTTTGACAAATGTTTTGTAACTTTTATTCATAACTCTTTACATAATTCGTATGTATATTATGTACACTCTATCAAAATTAGAAAATTATGGTTCACTTATATCTAAAGTGTCACAGTCACTTTACCATGGACGCCGACACGTAGCAGTCTTGATGATAATATGGCAGTCGATAGAACACTACATATTCACTAGGTTAAACTTACTCGACACTTACCGGCCGCAGCGGTGCCGCCACACGAAGTACGCCCAACTAGAATATCACAAAAGATAAATAAAAAAAAATACAATCCCAACTATAGGATTCTTAAATATAACTAAAATTGCACAAAAAGAACACATCGAATACTAATAGAAGAAACATTAAATTATTAGTTAACATAAAACACAATGCCAAATAAAAATAGTTGTTATAATTCTCTGTTTGATATGTGGAAGGCGTGCGAAAGATAATTTTAATATTACTTTCATTCGTGAAAATGTTACTACGAGATAAAAAGTATATTAATAGCATTACAGAAATAATAACTCATTGACATGAACACATTTTGTTCAAATAAAGACATGCACGACGTTTACCAAAAGTAATATTCTAAAATCTACATAAATACTTTACACGTGATAGCCGACTCCTCATTTGACTCTGACGCAGTTCTGGGACAGGATGAGGAATAATAAATATCGTTGAGTTAACTTTTGTGTCGTGTGTGTTTAGCAGTGTATTTAGCAGTGTGTCTACGTCTATGTTTATTTGTATGGTGTCATTGTTGGGGTGGGATTTTAGGATGGAGATATTTGCAGTCGGGATCTCTGCAGCTGCCGCCAACTTCGTATGGGCAGAGTAATGCATTCGGATCTGCCTCCCAACTGAAAAGTGTTAGTTATAGAATATTATACACATTTATGGACCCTGGTGGACAGTTTTACTGCATACTCACATCGCAACACGCTGCGACGATGACCGTACGCATGCCGTCCACGACAGTCTTCGTATTGTACAAAACGTTTGGCTAAGTGTCAATATCAAGTACCATCAGACTAACATACCAGAAACTGAGCTAGAAGCAATATCGGTTAAAGAAATTACAATGAAACACAGTGCTACTGCTACGAGCACATACAGCAACATAATTATTTAAATTTATATTAATAATATTGTCAAAATTTGTGTTTTTGTGTTATTAAATCCTCGAAGAATTTTAAAGCCATTTACAAATTAGTATAAAACACCAGATTCTGTACTTTGACTAATAGGTACTTACGTTGTGTTCTTTAAGGCTGCCAGAGGAGATTTATAATCATCCACATTGGCAATAACACTATCTTCAACTGTTCCTTTGGTTTCTTCAATACAATTCCCTCCACCCTTTTGTACAAGTGTATTACTATTCATTTCTTTTTCTGCTTTTTTAGGTACAGGTATAACATTTGTACTTGGTACAATATCAACAATTCTTTCTTTAGGAGGGCTTTTGGGTAATTTAACATACTTTTTATTATTGGTGACATCCAATTGTACTGATAGTCGAGATTCAGCTGATGGAACATCTGTGCTTACATCATTTACGAAACTCACTTTGACAGATTTTAATAAACTCGTGTAAGAATCTTTAGCCGTTGGGTTGTTTTCTTTCTGAATTTTACTTATTGACGGTATTCTATTTGAGAAATGTATAGTGTTAAGATTATGAGTAGAACTGAAAAAAAAAATTACATTCAATAATTTTTATAAAATTAACAGTAAAAATTTTGTGAAAAAAAAATACCCTTTCAATAATAATTGATGATGTAATCTAATCTGCTGCAGATTATTGTGGACAGCCCTCTGCTGCTTTTTATTCAAATTTATGGCAGTGCTTATATTTTTAAGCTCGGTTGCAACTATTTTGTATTTTTGTGATAATTTCTTTGCTTCCTCTTTTAGTTTAAGCACTTTTGCTGACTCCTCCGCTATCTTTTTTCTGAAGATTTAAAATAGGTTAATTTTGTATTGAATTCAATGTATATCAATGAAACAGTTATCCTTTAATTTACATACCTTGACAAGGCAATTTTTTCTTCCAAATTACTTTCTGAATTGTTTAAAGAAACATTTCGTGGTTTAAGTGTTTCTTTCGTTGATGCTTTATTTAGTGATAACATTAAAGAGTTCCGAGCCTGCTTGATTTTTTCTAATTCAGCCATTCTTCTCACTAAATTTTTGTACTCAATTTGCTCAGATTTAGGTAAGTGATTCATGGCCTAAAAATACATACTTTTAATTACTTCACTTTCTTATAATTCCGTTCATGCAAAATGCTTTCATAATCGCTCTTACCTTAGGAACAAACTTTTCTGTGGATTTTTGTATTGGTTGCTTTTGTACCACATCAGATAAAGTATCTTTTTCGAACTCCATGCGCGTAGATTTAAGTAAAGTATCTAATTTCGATTGGAAATCTTGATAATGCTCTGATAATTTCATATGCATTTTTGTCAAATTCTTAGTTGCTTCATGTTCACCTTCTGAGTCAGATTCACCTAATTTGATAATAAATTTCTTTTCTTCTGGTGCAGGTACTGATATACTTGTTGAACTATCTTTTGTGGTGCTTTTTATTTCGTCATTCATTGTGTCCAACACACCAAGGTGCAGATTTTTAGTTAAGGATGTTAATAACTTTGCACGCAACAGATCTTCATCCTCTTCTAGTTCATCTTCTTGATGATTCAAATTTATATTCTTATTAACAGTATCATTTGCGTATGTATCAAGCATTATTGTACTTGAGTTTTCCTTTGTCTTCTCTTCTCCATCTGATCCAATATCCATATCAACAGATTCTATATCAGTATTGTTTTCAGATTGAACATTAATGACTTCTTTATGTAGCATAAAATCATCGTGTAAATTGGATGACTGTGAAAACCGTTTTTTTAATTTCTGCTTCTGTTTCATTTCAATGGCTTTTTTTAGTAATGTGGATTTTAAGCAAATTAATCGAAGTTCTGCAGTGTCACTATCTTCATCTTCAGATACAATAGATTGTTTTTTTTCAGGTGCAAGAGTTACTTTTTCGTTTGGCTTTTCAGTTTTTGATTTGCAAGATTTTGTTTTTAGTGCATATTCTCGTAACAATTCTAGATCTTCATCTGAACTAACATCAATTTTTTTCTCATGTACTGCCTGCATATTATTCTCGTCTCTTTGACTCAAAACCGAATCTACACAATCTTGTGAACTATCATTATCAGTACACAGATTTATAGATTCCTTTAATGGAATCACAGAAGCTTCTCTTGCTATATTAATTTCATGTGTATTTATATCTGTATCTATCTTTGTATTATCCGATTTTTTGTCAGAAACCTTAGTCTTTTCAATCACTAACATGTCACAATTTTGTTTTACAATTTGAGATTTAGCTCCATTCACACGATTACGATCACCATGTATAATATTGACATTTTTTATTATACTGTGAAATTGTAATTGGGCCGACACTGTATCAGGATTTTTTAGTTCTATTATATTACTAGGTTTTTTAGCCCCAAATAACATTCTGTTAATTCTGTCTTTTAAAGAGGATTCACTTTTGTTCTTCTTTAATGTAACTGCATCTGCTAACTTTCGTCTTTTGTTGAAATATTCATCATCTGAATCATCACTTGATTTAATATGCAAGTTACTAAGGGTTTTTTTCTTATTTTGCTTAACTTTCTTTTTACATTCTTTAATTTTTGTCACTAAGCCCTCAGGTTCTTTAGCTTTTTTTCTTTTGTGAGGTTTAACTGTTTGGGTTTTTTTCAAAAATTTATGTGATACACGTATATGATTCTCTTCTAAATCAGTCTCTGATATCTCTGATAGATCATATAGTTTAATTTCCTTTCTTGGTCTTTTACCTAAAAAATATGTCTAGTAAGCTACTCAGTTGGTACACCTGTTCTATTTAACCCATTAACGCCCAAAACGAAAATAAGTTAGAAAATTATTTGAAAATGTTTATTAGTGTAGAATTAATAAAAAGTAAATAGCAAAAAATAAAAAAGGTCATCGTATGAAGATTTTAAGGGGTGTACACAGACGTTTACAGCGGGCGGATTCAGTTAGGAATTATCCCAAGCATTGTCACTACGCATAACTTGTTAAGGCAAAGTCCGCCATGCCAAAGAACTCGCTGGAGACAAATTATACATGTCAAAGGATTTTTAATGGGTGTGGAGTTCAGTCTGTTCTAGGCCACTGCTAGACATGGTCTCTCCAATATTACGCCACTGAGCTCGATCTTCAGGTTTTCGCCTCCAAACACTGGTAGCTACAGAAGTAAAAATTAACCACTACTGTATTCAGTGTCTTATAACAATCCGAATAAGAG
>DWEG01000202.1:0-12528 GCA_018245845.1 Apyrrothrix hygieia | reverse complement strand
ACCATGGTCCGAACGAGCTAAAAGAGCTTCGAGGGAACAGTTACTGGAAAATATTTCGACACAATCTCTTTGGATGGTTCCAATGTGTGCTGTGGTGTGGAGCTTTACTCAATTTCGTTGGTTTCTTCGCTGCTGACATGATTGATCCTAATGCGGAACAAGGACATTCAGGAGACGAATACCTTTACTTAGGGTGCGTTATCACCGCAACAATAGTTGGAACAGGCTTGTTTGGGTTCTATCAGGAAGCTAAGAATTTAGCGGTTATGAGTGGATTCGAAAAAATGGTGCCACCTAACACAATCGTCATCCGGGAAGGTGTTAAAAAGGTAATTTCGAACAGTGATGTGGTTATAGGGGATATTGTCGAGATGTCGGGAGGTGAAGTAGTCCCTGCTGATGTGAGGATACTCACCAGCAATAATTTCAAAACAGACATGTCTTCGTTGACTGGAGAATCAAAACCTATTAAGCATAGACCAGAATGCACTAATTCTAATCCTCTCGAGTCAAAAAATATGGTGTTTTTTGGTTGTCCGATAACCGAAGGCACAGCTAAAGGCATGGTGGTCGCAACTGGTGAAATGACGCAGATGGGTAAGATTGCTGGACTAGTTACTGGCTTGGAAAAGGAAGCAACGCCTATTGCTAAAGAGATAACACATTTTATTAAACTTATATGTGGCGTGGCCTTTACCTTTGGAATTATATTCTTTTTCATGGTGTATTTCATTCAAAAAAGTTGGCTAGCAGCGTTGCAATACATGCTTGGTATTATTTTGGCCAACGTACCAGAAGGGCTAATCGTGACGTTGACCGTTTGTATGACTTTATCGGCGAATCAGTTGAAAAAGAAAAACTGTCTGGCGAAGACGTTGCAAGCCGTGGAAACTTTAGGCTCCACGTCGTGCATATGCTCCGACAAGACCGGGACACTAACCGAAAATCAAATGAACGTATCCCATTTGTTTTGCAATTACACCATATATGATAAAACTGACCATGCGCACGTGTCCGAGCATGCGTATTCAATTTTGAGCTTAGCAGCGTCCCTTAATCTTAAAGCTTATTTTTCCAATGACACAAAACATTTACCGATAGAAAAACAGAAAGTTATTGGCGATGCTTCTGAATCTGCAATCTTGCGATATATGGAAATTAATCGCTCTGCCACACAAACGCAGCAAATGAATCCGAAAGAAGCGGAAATACCATTCAGCTCGGCATATAAATATCAAGTGACTATACACAGAATGCAAGCCACTAACAGTTACTATGTAATAATGAAAGGTGCTCCAGAAATCATCTTAGAATATTGTACAAGCGTTTTGACAGAAGAATCAGATCAACCCATGAATTCGCAGATCAAAAAAGAGCTCAGAGCCAATTTTATAAAATTAGCCAACATGGGAGAACGGGTGATAGGTTACTGCGATTATCATTTGCCTTTAGACCTTTATCCTATTGGATACAGCTTCGATACTCAACAACGCAACTTTCCCGTAGAGGACATGAGGTTTGTTGGCGCTATATCCATGATCGATCCACCTAGATATGAGATTGATAAATGTATTGCTTTGTGTCGTCAAGCTGGTATAAAAGTTATTATGGTCACCGGGGATCATCCTGTAACCGCCTTGGCCATATCTCGTAAATGCGGTACTATAACGCAACCTACCGCTTATGATTACGCATTCGAGCATCACATCGACTTAGTTGACGTTCCACCGCATTTAAGAAGTCAGTTTAAGGCGGCTATTTTAACCGGTGATGATTTAAGAAAAATGAGCGTCAATGATTTAAAGGCAGCGATGAAGAAATACGATGAAATTACATTTGCTAGGACAAGTCCACAACAAAAATTATTTATTGTTGAAACTTATCAAGCCTTGAAACATGTTGTAGCAGTTACGGGAGACGGGGTTAATGACTCACCAGCGTTGAAGAAAGCTGACATTGGTATTGCTATGGGCATTACCGGGACAGAAGTTTCTAAGCAAGCTGCTGACATGATTCTCTTGGATGATAACTTCGCTTCAATTGTTCTTGGAATACAAGAAGGTAGACGTATATTTGACAATCTCAAAAAAACAATCGCTTATACGTTAACTTCTAATACACCTGAAATGATGCCTTTTGTGTTGTACGCGTGTTTGGGCATGCCGCTGCCTATGACTTTAATATTAATTCTAGTAATTAATGTCGGTACGGATCTTTTACCGGCTATGAGCTTAGCGTATGAGACCCCTGAGGAAGATATCATGTCGATTCCTCCTCGGAAGCCAACGGACCACCTCGTAACAAGAGTTCTAATATTCATGGCTTACTTTCAAATAGGTTTAATACAGTTCTTTGCGGGCATGTATGCTTATTTTGTCGTGTTCGCTGAAAGTGGTTTCTTTCCCTCTAGTTTGATATGGACTCGTGAGAGTTGGGAGTCAAATTTGGCTGTCGTTAAAGATACTCTAGGTCGGAGTTGGTTTTACATGGATCGGAAAAAGGTTGAGAGGAGAGCCCAAACGGCGTACTTCGTTGCCACTTGCTGGTCTCAGGTTTCTGATGTTATTATATGCAAGACACGTCGTATATCGCTCATTAAAAAAGGTATGTCAAACCACGTGTTAAACTTTAGTATCGTGGTGGAGTTGATCTTAATATTGGTGGTTACATATACGCCGATATGTAATGAGATTTTCGGTACCGAACCCTTGCCGTGGCAAGATTTTTTCTTAGGATTGCCTTTCGTCGTTCTCATGATTTTAGGCGACGAGCTGAGAAGATATTTAATTAGGAATAACTATTCAAAGTGGATCGAGAAGGAGACTTACTATTAGGTAAATTTACTTAATTTGATATTAACATTATTTTTTCTATATTATCTAGTAAGGGAAGAAAGTTAATAAGTTTATTAAGTTGCTGTAAAAGTGATAGGTAATTTTTTTTATTTTGTTAAAAAATTAAGAGTGTTTAAGAAGTAGGTGTATGGTTAATTAACGTAATTTTAAAATAAAATAACCACCTACTAAGGGAAAGAGTAAATGAGTTTTTTATTAATTTGCTGTAAGGTTTGCTGATGTTTTTTAGTTTTGTTAACAATTACTTTTACTGTATAGTAACATTGCATAACAAATATTTTTGAAGTAGTAAACTTTTATTTTTGATTTTATATAGATACTTCACAAAAATTAATGTAATAATTTTAGGCGTATGTCAAATATTCCTACATTAATTTGAAATGTTTTGTCTTGTCTCTCGTCAATTTTTCTTTATGACACAATGTTACGAGGCATTAAATCCACAGATAAAATATATAGACAGAGTAGGCGGGCTATAACCTAGTATGTAAGTGAAAACGTCCCGTTCATAAAAAGAGTAAGAACATACATTTGGTATACGCATCTGTTTTTAATGACGCCTGCGCATTATATAATTGTATCTGATTGGCTTCTTCAGTTATTGACGGGCGAAGATGCTGGCGGATACAATAATTTAAAGAGAGAAACGAGTACCAAATTCATTCTCGTTCTCTCTCTATCGACGAGACGACTTTTTGCTTGACTCGCCAACTCTATATACATATATATAATACCTCTATAGTTAAAACCGCCCAGAGTAGAATGAATACAGAGTAAATTAATAAACTGTTAAAAATTATTAAGATAATAAAATCGACTGCTATATAACAAATACTTGCAAATACCAATTAATAGTAGACTCCACAAGTTATTTTATTTAAATGCCGCAAATATGTATAAAGTGAATGTTACAATTGCGTGTGTTCTAGGATTTAACATTAAATTTAGATCTAATGCTACTAGAGTACTAGATCAACTGGCTAATGAGCAGTGTTGCCATGTGTAGGAGATAATGTGGCTGCCCAATTTAGTGTTATTTAATAAGAAAGGTAGGCCGGTCTAGGAGTGCAATACGCAGAGCAACAAGTCTGTGCAATATGCGGATATTTATAATGCTTGCTATTCACGGTATTTATAACTGATGGACTATTAATAGTCTTGATGAAATTAAGCAATTTCACGATGGAAGGAATTTATTTTACAGCAAACAAAGCGTTTGTTGTTTAAAACTTTGAATGCTAATAAATTTGTTTAATTCTAATTGTACGTCTTATCTGTTCTACATCTGTTATTGAATTACTTTAATGTGCAATAAATAATAATCGATTTATATTGCACTTTCACATAATATCATTGAAGACCAATATACTCAGCAATAAGCTCACTCCCTATTCCATGATGGACAGCTTAACATAACTGGTGTATCGTGGAAGTGGAACGAACACTTCTCGGCCTACCCCTTCAGGGAAACACAGTCGTGACGTCACTTTATTACGACAATTTAACAGTGAAAAGAACCGTCGTCAAAACGTCAACGATCGTAATAACAGGTCTTATCGTCAGTAGCACGTCTCGATTCGAATATATCTAGACTGACACGTAGCACACATGAGCGGGCGCGGTCAGCGCGCCGCGCGCCTGGCTGGCCGGCCGCCTAGGTATCTAGACCTGCGCTGGAACACACCGCGACCTACATTACACCCAAATGCGTTAGCGTGTGGCCCTGTTAGTAGCGGTACTAAATATTTTATATCAATATAACTGTTATGTTGAAAGTGAGGGATGTAGAAAAAGCACGTGAGGTCTGTAAGGATAGCGCCATTTGGCACTTGGCGGTTTAGGCATCCCCCGTAAGGGACCTGGGGTGATGGTATATTGAAGATGATAATTGTAGCATTAGAATTACTGATACATACTGTATATATTGAGAGCGTGTATGAAAACAAAATATTGTGGTTGACGGACAGACGTATAAAATGCCCTCGGAAGTCTTCAAAGGAAAATATAAAATAGCAATACTACAAAGCTAATACGTTGCAGAAAATTTAAAATTCCCTTTCATCCAATCTTACAAGAATGCGAAACAGTTCTTTTTATAAGGAATTAACAGTAAAACATGAAAGAATATTCTCTAGCAATATACCCAGGTTGTTGTTAATAACTAAATCAATTTGGTAGGTGAATTACACCACTTAAAATTTATCACACCAACTTGAACATGTAAAAACTTGTAATATCAGCATTGTTAATTAAATAATTTTATTACATGGTTTGAACATGTAAAAGAAATGGCGGAAATGTATATAATGCGAATACTGCTGAATGTAGGTGCTGAGAGAGACCAAGAATCGCCTATCTTGACTAAATGGCTCAGATACTAGCTGATGGGAATCGGATGTGTTCGAAAGCGGCGTGCGTGCATGAAGAAAATGATGATTATAAAGAAGTACTTTACTTAATAGTGAACTGACGTGCTGAAATAATAACAATACAAACAAACATAATCCGCCCTTTCTGTGAACCTACATCACCAATCCACACGATATCTGAAATTAAAGGGCCATTTATGATATCAATATGTGACACAGAACTAATGAATAAAGTGACCTCAATAATACACGTCATACTTCTCACACGAGTTTATTGTCGTTAATGTTGTCCATTCGGACATTGTGACCTGAAATACGAAAATATTATATAAGAAATATGCTTTAGTACGTACACTAGGGTGTCCCTTCAATTTCAAGTTCCATATTTTTTTACGCATAGATACCTTCATAAAGTTTTGTAATAACCCCATATTGTCTAGAAAAAAATATTAGTTCCAATTATTAACGATAACCCGTGCCGACCTGTGATTTAAACTTTTCCATACAAGTTTGATATATATACGTGATTTTTGAGATTATTAGTGCTCCATTATTTAGTGCGTAAACATGTCGGTGGAGTTACGGAGTGACAAACAAAATACTGGCCGTTTTAATGGAGCTTGTGCTATGTTGGAGCAAACTTTAGGAAGAAAATTGCTGCTTTTCGCCTGTCGTCATCATGTTTATAAATTAGTCCTAAAAGCTGTCTTTGAAACCAAGATTAAGCAAAATTTGCTTAATTTTGTTAAGCAAATTACTCTTAGCCCAGATTTTCCGATGTTCAAAAAGTTCAGGGAAAATTGGAAAAACATTATTCTAGTAACACTGAACCATCTCTTAATTTCATAAAATAAGGTGTCGCCGAGACAGATATTCAAGCTTTGTTAATATTTTATAAGGCAGAACTAGACTAAGGTTTTGTAAAAGACGACTACCGCGAATTGGTCGAACTGTGCGTAATATTTTTGGGAGGAGACACAGAGGAAAAATTAAAACTAAAGCCCACAGAGCTATGCATCGGGCACGCTGGATGGCGAGAGCAATCTATTCTTTAAAAATATGTTTACTTCAGTCACAATGCAAAATGACTGTGAAGGACAAGATGTTTGCTTATTTGTAGTGATGTTGCATGGTAAAGCTTGGCTCTAATGCATAGTGGCGACCAAAGGACGTAACCAAGATTTGTGGTACTTGAAAATGGTAAAAGAGTATGAAAAAGTTGACACAACAATTTCTAAAGCTTCTATAAGCAAGTTTAGTCATCACTTGTGGTATTTATGTGAAGAGACAGTTATTCTATCACTGTTTGATGAGGAAGTTGATAACCGAACTAAAAAGAAAATGATTGCCAACTTCAACAGGGACCAAACCTCAGATTTTAACAAATGCTAACAAACCTGTTGAAGGAAGAACTGACTTAAATTGACTTTTTGTGATATTTTTAAATCTCTTGTTGATTTTTGTTTGTTATTCAACTTATTTCTCTTTTTTCAGACAAAACACTGGATGATTTCATATCAGAGAAGAGCAAACAATTTATATCATAACTGTACATGGACAACAGTTTTCTAAAGGAAGATGTACCTTCTTGGGATAACAATGCTGCTTTTCTGGAAGCTAAAAGAAGAATAAGTCACTTGAGAGCTGTGAATGATACTGCTGAAAGGGCTGTTAAATTAATGCAAGATTTTAACGGACTTATCATGGCTGAAGAGAAACAAAAATAGTTCTTACTGCACTATGTCCAGGAACACAGAAAATAGTATCCAGACTGTAAAAAACTAACCTGATAAGATGTTACCCTGACTGATTGTTATTATTTTGTTTTTAATTAAATATTTATGTACATCTCACTTAATTTTGACTATTATTCACTTAATTTACTGCATTTATAGTGATTTATAGCTGACCGAAATATCAGGACAAGACACTATTTTTACTAAACTTTGAAACTCTGTCGGCACTGATTGCAATTACGCTAGAAAGCTGAAATTCTATATGTGAGCATCTTATAGCATTAGTAAAAAATGTAGTGTATGCATTTCGAAAAGAGAAAAAAAAATTTCTTTGTCATATAAGGGACACCCTAATACATACATATTAATTTTGTAAAAAGCAGTTATTTTAATATTACACACACTCCAATTTTATTTATTTGAATAGATCACACTAGTAAACCCGGAAGAGATAAGCAGAGGAATGTCAGTTGGCAAATAGCACAATGGCATTGCTAGCTTACCCAAGACTACATGGTCTGGCTGCCTACAGACAACAGCATAGGCAGTGTGAGGAGCCGTATTTTGTGATCCCCGTGGCAAGTGTGGTGGGGATCATGGAGGAAACACCGCTCAGGGGAGGCCTATGTCTAGCGGTGCACTTGTTGCTAATGATGATGATGTTTATAATATTAACATTTGTACCTTGCATGAACTAGAGTTTCTCGTGCTACCCTGGCCAGCACATCAGCAGTTTCCACAAACAACAGTGCTTGTTTGTCCAGGAAGGCCATGATGTGTGCAGAGCGATCTACCTTTGTAGCACTGCTGGCCCATTTAACTAAAGCTAGCAGGCGTACAAAGAGCTGCCGGGTGCGGGCACTAAATTTATATATCTCAATCTTGCGCTCCATATCTGTTTTTCGTGGTAACCTGCAATTTATATGAATACATTCATCACATTAACATTAACACAGTGCTTGTATATGTAACTTACATTTGTACATTGTTTTCTATAGTAGTGTCATTGAAATCAGACGCTAAAACTGAAATGTGTATGACTGGTTCAGGTATAACTGTTACTTACAGTTCCGCCAAAACAGTAAGCTCGTCATAAGTCCTTTGCACAATGAAGTCGATCAGCAAAGCTAGAGATATAGAACCTCCCCGGGCTCCGCCACCCTCGCCCTGCGTGCATCCCTCAATAGCCACAGGCACCATGATTATCAGAAACTGAGTGGACCCTTCTTACAAAATAAAGGTATCATCGATTCATCGACATAACCTTATACACACGATTGCTTCGTTCAATTTTGGTATCACTTAGCACATATACTTATTATATCATACAGAATAGAAGTAATTCATAGTGAAAAAGAATGTAGAGGTGTACATGTATTTATTTATATTTACACATATTTTAGACGACATTAATAACCGAAAAGAACTGTACAAAGTATACAATATAGGAATGTCATATGAACAGAAAACTGTACAGACATGTAGGAATTATTGCCTATTCTAAGAGTTTTTCAGCAGATTATAGATACATAAAACTAATAAGATATTTGCCAAATTTTCTTTACATTTTAAAACCAATGTTTATAATTACCAGATCAATAAGATTAATAGCTTTTTAGTGAACTATTTATTTATCTTGTACCTAAGATGTAATAATGTACAGTAACAACAAATAGAAGTACGACAGCAAAGTTCTTTACAAAAATTAAAAAGTGGTTATGTCATTTCGAGTGTAACTATATGTCAAATTGACGTTAAATTGTTGTTTTATTATTGCGAACTTTTTCAACGACTGTGGTACTTTATTAAATTGTACTCCTAAAAAAATATTCATTTCTATTATATATGGTATTGCGAAATACCATTAATAACTTTTGCATCATTCAATCCGGCTCTTTAAAATAGTGATGTCAATGAGATAAATGAATTATTTCTTTAAAGGGAGACAATTTGGTTTTTCCATTAAAGTAATAAAAATCATTCCAAATTTTTGTGTGACTATTCCTTATTACCAAGTGGCGAAAATGGGTTTGTTGACTGAAGGAAGCCCTCTGAGCTGGAACGAGACGAAGGCTCTGGCGGAGCACGTCCGGCAACACGGTATCGAGCAGTTTATTAACTTGTACGCCAAGCTGCGAGACCGCACGGGCGACGTACTTAAATGGGGTGACGAGGTAAGTATGGCCGTTCCTTTTTAACTTTTTTGCACACAATTTCTGATTCCAATAGTAAATTTCATTATAAGTATCATTAAAGTACATGAATATACGTTAAACTCTATACTGCTTACTTTTAGGTGGAATATATCATTGTGAAATTTGATGATGAAAACCAAAGGGCGACAGTTAGCCTTAGAGCTGATGAAATTTTGCCTAAACTGCAAGAGAAGGAACTGGCTGACCCACAGAGTAATTATCACATTTTATTTCATCCAAAATGATACTGTGAAATATAAGATTTAATCTTTTTGTTTTTTGCATTGAATTATTAAATATTTTTGGAACTTAAAATGTATAACTATATTATTAAAGCTGTTTCTCTGTAAAGAACAACATTAATGTATTCATACTACTAGATTCATTAATATTAAATACTTTGCCTTCGATGGGCGGGAGTGGCAATGTTTATACTATAATATTGTATGTCCACAGTAGGTTAACTACACAAACAACACTAATGTTTGGTGCTGGGTTTTAAAGAACCTGGGAAAATACACTCAACGTTACCCATAGCATAAGGGGACAAAGTACTTAGTCATGCTCTATCTATAGATTTGTATTTCACAATATTTTTTGTGTATGTCAAACATGTGTCAGTTCCTGACTTGTGTAAAAAATGTTGCTAGTCATGTTATTGTATCAGTTACTTGCCCGAGCACTACAAGTAATTGATAACAGTTGTGCATGTGCTGGTGTTTCAAACGAGTCAGCGGCCGCTAGGTGTTCCTCCACTAGTGTGCAGTACTCACAAGGAAATGCTGGGAGATAAGTCACACGTGTTGCGATATCACGTAAGGATTGTGCCGTGTCAGCCTGATAAGATAACAATAAGTAATTTGTGTCTATTTGAATATAGAACTATGTTCATATCTAGTATTGTTCAATAAATGTAAGCACACATTTTTAAAATATTTTTGGATTTCCTATTTTTTAATGCAATAGTGTACTTTACCGTTACTATACCTTTAATGCCTGTTAGCGGCAGTTCAATAAGTGTTTGTTCTTAATAAGACTATTATTTACAACTATTGTTTAGGCTTACTAAGAGTGTCAGTATTAATTGATACCATGATGTAGGAATGAGGCTGTTCTGTTGGTATATGTGTGGTGCATGTGTTGGTTTTATTTCATGCTAGTCATAGATGTTTGCTACAGGACATGGCCACTCCCAATGCACAGCGCTAAGCACACCCGTGGGACGGAAATGTAAAACTGTTTACATAAAGGTAGCTTGACTGGAGTAGGTGTGGCTATGGTGCTCTGGGTGAACAGTGTGTATGCTCTACTGCTTACTAAACTTAATGATTGTTCTTTGAGACTATCTAAGGTACATCATGGCTAGTGTCTTATTTGTGACAGGATACAGATGCCCTATGAAACATATCTATGACATGAGTTGAATAGTTTAAATAATTGTTCCTAGGCCTGCTAGATTGCTGAGCAAAAGTGTAATGTTAACAGGAAATCTCCAGTGGTTTGTTGCACAAACATTACATTCTGCTTACATATGTTTACATTGGCTACCTCCTGTGACATGTGACAGCAGGATGCTCACAACCTGATTGTAATAGAAAATATTTAAGACAATCATAGAAAAAATCATATTACCCATCTAGTCCGATTTCCTGAAAACATATACAAATATAAATAAATGTGGCAAGTGTTGTCAACATGTACTATCTAAACCATGCTTGTTTACTTAACATGATAACTGTATATAATGTGTGAATGCATTCTGACATTAATCCTATGTCAATTGGTGTAGATGTTAAATCGCTCTGGAGGCCTGAATATGGAGCGTACATGGTGGAAGGTACACCCGGTAAACCTTATGGAGGTCTTTTAGCACACTTCAACATTGTAGAAGCCAACATGCAATTCCGAAGAGCAGAAGCGAGTACTCTGCTCAAAGATGGAGAGGTGATCATGAGTATTACTAATTTTCCAAGGTAAATTGATTTGTTCACGTTTTCTATTATAAAATAAGTAAGATAAACAAAAAAAGTCTTAAGTTATTACACATAAATATAACATTTCATATCATTGTTTTAGATTAGGATGTCCAAATTTCACAAGTCCCCCGTACCCACCGACTCCAACATCAAGTGACGGCGTCACTCTTTCCCATTACTTTCCGGATCAAGCCATATTCCCAGGACATCCGCGTTTCAAAACACTGACTTCTAATATTCGGCAACGGCGAGGAGAAAAAGTTGCTATTAATATTCCAAGTAAGCAAACTTTAAAATAAAAAATAGTATTTTAATTAGCTGGTAGGTTATATGGGATTTTTGGCGAATTAAAACTAACATTTCCTGGACGGCCTTCCTCTACGCTAACAGGAAGGCCCTGAGATTTCCAACGGAACGCACCGTTGGCCTCCCCGGGCAACGCCCCTACCGGACCTATACTTGGGAATACACTTTATTTTTCTATATACAAACGTGTTACTAATATTATATTATCACGCCAGATCCCTCATGGGGCCACAGAGAGCACCGAGTGCCAAATATCTCTCTCCTTACAGACACGGATGTGCTTCTGTTATTATTATTATTGTGTTACTGCATTATACCTTATTGCAGTTCAAGTACCACATAGAAAGTGTGATATTCTTTAACGACTCATACAAACAAAATTCTTTAATTACACCATGAATTTTTACATACGAATTTTTCAAGAAATCAACACGAGTCAGTGATTTAAGGTCTATTTAGCAAGCTCACAATGATATTATTTCAAACATTCGTCACCGAATGACCTCCGCGCCGCTGACCCTCGTCACGTCGGCAGTATTCCGCGACGTGAACACCAAGCTGCCGCTGGACGCGGCGCACGAGCTGGAGCCGGCGGCGGCGCGGCCCGACTGCGTGTACATGGACGCCATGGGCTTCGGCATGGGCTGCTGCTGCCTGCAGCTCACCTTCCAGGCGTGCTGCATCACGGAGGCGCGGACGTTGTACGACCAGCTGGCGCCCTTGTGCCCTATTATGGTAAGTTGCCAGCGAGAGATGTGGCCCTCGTTATCGTAGTAGCTGGTTTAGCGCGAAGGCCGGAGTGCAACGTTAACTGTACGACAACGAGGCGGCCGCGGCGCTGCTGCACCACCAGACACACATTACAGCTAGCTATGTAGCTAAGTAGTTTGTTACTGAACTTTCTGTTTTCTTAAAGGTCGCTCCATGACTTCTGTACGTCCCGATTTCGCTCTAAAATTGTTTCCCTGCTATGCAAATAAGTTGCCTGGAAATGTTACTGGAGCGACAAGGCTGCCTATAGTTGCTGCTTTGTGTTATTATGTACAAATTCGTTTTCGTGTTTTAGTATGCATTAAAGTATAAGCAAACGT
>DWEG01000201.1:0-12530 GCA_018245845.1 Apyrrothrix hygieia | reverse complement strand
TAAAAACAATTATCGGATGTAGTTCGTTTTCAATCATAATACAGCTTTAAATGGGCCAGTATCAATTGTTAAAATAAACGTTCTTAACTTTCTGAATCAGTTAAAGCATGTAGACTTACTTGTCTTTCAATTTTCACTACTCTGGAAGCTAGACTGATTTTAGACGCGTACACGTCTTTCGCCTTTGAACCTTGCTTTCCAAGAATTTGGTCTAACCTGCGAGCGGAGATTGAATTAGAAAAACGTTGCCTAGTGTTTATCTACAGCTTGTCTCATAACTCATCCTCACTCTATACATGATCGATCATGTCTTGTAATTTATCACTTAGGCGCGAAAACATTGAAACTAATAATAATTTGTTTACTTTTCTAAATAGGCAGCTGTTTTATAGCCCCACATAACACAAGCACATTTAGATAAACAAATTCTCCGCTATGAAAACACTTTTAGATTTCCAACACACGTGTATACCCAATAACATGTATTTTAAGTGGCAAAATATTTATCAATCAATGTCTCATTGCAGCTGGCGTTTGGACATTCGACGCGAAGTCATCAGGAGTTCAGTGCAAAATGCGCAGCCTATAATTGACGCTTACCGTTAAAACTTTAATGTGTAACAATTTACAATGCGATTACTAAATTAGATTAATAAATTGAATCATATTTTAATACAGAGTAAAAATGAAACGGTTCTAGATATTTGACAAAAATACAGGAAAACTATACAAACCATACTATCACTTGTTGAAGTACCGTACATGCAAAATATGGGAGAAAGCAATAAATTGGAAAAACACTCAACATGCGAAAAGGATCATGATATGAAAATCTAATATTTAAACCACAGTAGACTTGTTATACGTATGCAAAGTGGGCAAGTGAATTATAGTTTTTGATATTTCAATTATTGCCAAATTCAAAAATATATGTGATATAAACTATAACGGAAATGCAGATAGGGGTGTTGAAGAATTATTCTAATATATTTTTTAACCAGTCCTCGTTTTATCAAAACGGGTATCCCTCACCAATGGAAGCTTCGATAATGTTGAAATAATCTGAGATGAATCTGAGTGGTGCGATTTATTTTTATTTAAGCTGAATTTCTTAAACAACTATAATTTTTAATAATACATATAAATATTTTTTTGAACATTCGCATATCTAGTACTTTTAGGGTATGTTACTCGTATTGATAAATCAATTTATGATTTTTTCTTATTCTTGAGTTTATCTAAATGTTAACAAGCGTTTTTGACATATTTAAACAATAGTTTAAATACAATATTTACTCTGCCACAGTTAAACGAGCTCTAATATGCTATACTGTGGATAGGATGGTAGAAATATTGTAAAGTCTATATAAGTTTTTATAAGGACGCACTGATCCGACGAATATGCTGCTTTTCACAAAACTTATAATTTCCTAAATTGCCCCAGTTTTTTTTTAATTATTAAGAGCGGGATACTGTCTGGTAGACTAACAAATTTATTGAGCCAGCGTTATTTTCATTCAGCCAGTAATCAAATGAAATAATTTATTTACCCACATGTTTTACTGCACATTGGCTACATTTAACAATATTTCTAACATGTATAATATTCATCTTTTTGTGTACCTTATTTAGCAGATATTCCACAAAACAATAAAAAACTTTCGTTCACTTTTGCACTGTTTCCACTAACGTTTAACGAGAGAGAGACAAATCACAACGCCGAAATAAGCCGACCCAGTAACAATAAAGAGAAACCATAAAATTTTTATATTACATAAGCAAATAAAAAAAATTATAAGCGTAAAAGACTCTCCCTTATATTGTCGGTAAATTTTTATGAAGCAATTTCTTTATTTGCTGCTCAATCACATGTGCTCTTTGTTTAACTGATTAAAAAAAATGAAACGATTTAAAAAAACAACATGTGAGTATATTTCGACGAACTATCTTGCTACTTCACCATAATATACTAAAATATAGTTAAATTTAATAATACTAATAACTATTTATATAAAGGATTTTACTTATACATTTAGTAATTGTACGTGTGTGTAGCTAACATTTATAGAAAAACTTCAAGTTCTAGCAAAAACAAATAGTACAGCAAGCGAACGTGTCTGCTTCAAGTACTTGTATTTTTTTTCAATATTTTCACAAATAAATACAGCGGCAGATTCATGCAAATAATTCGATGATAAGTAAAAAGGACTCTATGTTTAATTTTCTGTTCAATTAACTTTAAGTAATTTTCTTTCCTATTAATTTTAGAACTATCATTTTAATCACATTTAGTAAAATTATATTTTTTAGGATAGAAATGTAATAATTATTTAAATACTTAAACCAAACGTATACAAATGTACCTATTTGAATCTTTTTAGTATCGGACAATATCAAATAATGTTAAAAGGTAAATTATAACTTTCATGGTTGCTTAAGGTTTATTTGTATGTAAAAGACACGTCATATCAATTTGAAGATTGAGTACCCCATTTTTCATTTCAAGTTAAACATTAATATATCCGAATTGAATCAATAAGAACACAGCAATAATCTGTACGAAGATTTGCCATTCGCTCTCCATGTGGGAACAGTTGAAGTATGACCTTTCTTTTCTCAACACCTACACAATCTTTCACACAAAGCATCTTTCTTAGCTCGGCGGAGTAAGGGCCTTTTAAGTAGACCGGCTTACAGAACAGAGCAGACTGTGATTGTACCTAAAATAAAATTTTAGTGCATTTCAATAAAGTGCATTCATACATTTCACTTGTTTATGGCAAGTGATGTTCCAGCACTATCGCTAAACAATTGAAATATAAAAGATAGACTATTGAAATGGGCTGAGGTTGTTGTAAATACGTTCAAAATCTGCTCTGCTTTCAGAGCTGATCTATTCCAAAGGACCCTAGCAGTCGCGCTGGTACGCCTGTGCCCGTCACATGATATCTCACCTGTACTGAAGGTTCTTGGTTCGGTTTAGCAGATCCGCGTGTCCCGACGAGTACTGCTCTATCACATCTTTCACGTCGTAAGGTTTCAGTGCTTCTCTAAACCTCTTGCGTGCGACAAAATACTTGAGCTACACGAAATAAAAAAAACCACGTGTGGCTCAATATAAAGTTACTCATTGCCGTTACTTTTATATAAACATAAATAAAATCGTACTTTAATATATTTTATAAGACCGTAAATAATAAAGTAAATATATTTTTTTTAATTTTCTAACGCGGCATTATCAATGTTCATATGCTTATTCCTTAGACTAAACATAGTTCATATTATTATACATATTATTATACGATAATCTTGAGTTGAAATAAAAAAAAAATAAACAAAGAAATTGAAAAATAAGGACAATTACTTTTTCATTATTTAATCTGTGTTGTATTAAATATCGTTGTCCCGCTAATTCATTTAATGGAAATATAAATCAAAAATAGTAGTCCAAACAATTCACGATATATTATATTAATTCAATTATGTATAGATTAATATTGAGTATACCCACATTATAAGCATTGAAGGGGAGCTTTCAAGCCTAAACATGGCCTATTAGTAAATATTTTTAATCTTGCAGGATTACGCAATACTGGAAAATATTTTTGGGGGAAAAGCGTCAATTTATAAATTCACGGTTACAATACAAATTAAATATATATATATTAAGTACTACGTTTAAGATTAAGGGTAGGAAATAATATGATAAATCTCATAAACGAGCTTAAAGTTTTTGCTCAAGATTTACAATAATATACTCGAACATTTGGTCGAGCTATTAGAAGATATTAGAACGAAAATGACCTTTCCTCCGAGTGTCGGGGCTAATCGTTCAACGGTACCTCAATTTCCTTACGCGCTCCCCTTAGGCTGTATACCTTATGTATATTAGGATGTATATGAATAATAATATCTTTGTATGCTATTTATGTACACGATTTGAATATAATTTGCTCATGTAATGATAGTATATGTCAGTATTTGTTAGTAAATAAATGTCTATTTAATTTTCTTGTCGGTTTGTTCGACTTGCGCGGCTTAGGAGTGATTTTGATTATAACGTTATTATATAAATTATAACGTTTAGTTCAATATCTTGATTGAATATTCGTGAATATCTAAACGGCTATTATGATCCTCTTATAATAATAGTATGCATGCAAAGTACGCCAATGCTATATTATTGATTTATGTACTGTTTCAGTCTGTTCTTGCGAACATCATGTTGGGTTTGTATTTGTGCAATGAATTACTTGTAATGTTGATCTACTGCTGATCGATTTTTTGTTTTCAGGATGATACATGCTAAGTTAAAAGCTATTCGGGGCTTTCTCTGTTAGGTCTAAATCAGTCAAATTACAAACTTTATAGTCAACTTGTCGCTTAAAACAAACTTAACAAGACATGCGATTTTAATAAACACACAACTCGATCATGTTTGTTGATGATACAGAATAGTGACGCAATGCACCTAATACTGTACCTTGAATGAAAACATTGGGAAACCGCTGAAAACATTGAAAATTTCCCTACAATAATTGCGAAGGTTTTACAGGCGTGTGAATTGAAAGGAAACTTTCAGCGTCAGTTGTTTGTTTTGTTGTTGCACACGAAGGCTAAAATTAAAAATAGCATCACACACTACAGAGTTCGGCTACTTAGCGACGTACATTATTAGATCGTAAGCGGAAATCCTACTACTGAAGTACTAGACAGTGGTGTAGAGTCCGGACGAGAGAAGGAGTTAAGTAGAGAGTATAAGTAAAACGGTGGTGCAAGGCGTACGGGTTTCGTTGGGTGGGTGTACTACCTAGTCTGGACGTTTTTCACTCTCCCGAGGAGGTCCACGTGGCCCGCCGAGTACTGTTCTATTACGTCCTTCACGTCGTAAGGTTTTAAAGCTTCTTTAAACTTACGACGTGCGACAAAATACTTCATCTGCCAGAATTCGACAACACAAAAAACTTAGATCACAAATAAGTTTACATAGGTATATGACAATGTGTTGACGCAGAAACGCCGAGAGGTATTTAAAGCTGTACCTACTTTTTATACTGCCTTTGTTTTGCATGTTAGTGTGCTGACGCGTTGGAGCAGAATGTTTTAAAATTAAACAATGTACATATATAAAATGTCCAAAGATGCAAAATACGAAAATAGAGCGGTCAAGTAATAAGGTTCGGACATTGTAAACAACTTAATAATTCAGGCCACCCCAATGGCTACTTAACTTTGCTACTTCATCCGCCTCTTCAATTATGTAGCAACTGCGAGGTGAACTGGAGCTTTTTGTTTCTCGCGAGCACGATCTTAGGGCAATCAAAATATTTACCTACCGACCAATCTGTTTTTACGAACTACGCATATTAGGGACTATATGGTTTTTCACTGTAAATATCGTCTGCTCATTATTCATTCTCTAATATCTGTTATATTTTGTTTATATGTTTGTTTTGTTATAATACAATACAGGTGTTTAAATATTAATGCATTTGTTAGATAATGTTCGATTATAAACATTTAAATGTTTTATTGCCAATCTATATCTATAGTGTTCAATACATTATTTCTGTGCGCACAGTACACATGCGTTTTGAAGAGCTTTTTCTTTCAAGAGTTTAAAACAATAAATGATTTATATTACATGGATAAAGTTATTCGGTTAACTGAATAACTAACTAACACCTTCGAATTTATATGTAAATATATGTTGTAGTTTTAATTTGGTAAGTAATAATTGAATGTATTTTATGTTTGTTAGTTTTGTCATTTAATGGACAAATATTATTTGTTGTTGATTGTTTTTTTTTGTTCGCTTATTAATCTTAAATAATAAAAACCTATTTCGGTATTATCATGTTATTTAAATACGTTAATTAAAAAATAAGAATGAGTAATATAAATAGTGCAGTATTATAGAGTTGCCGCATTGGAAAACCTTGTAACGATTTTGACTAGACATCGTTTGTGTCATTTACCTTTCTATATAAAGCTTTAGAAGATACATTTTCCCACAAAAGCTTTTAAAGCTCACTCGACTTAAAGATGTTATTAGGCAACGCTCTTTATTAAATGAACAAAGGACTAACATTTGGAAAACGTCCAATAATAATATTTGATGTCTAACAGAGAACAGATAATGAAAATATCACCAGATTAAGTTACTATTATTATATGAGATTTACGTATAGTTTATTCAAATACATACCTTTCTTATAAATCGAATGGCAGCTTTGTGTCTTGGTGTCAATGTAACACAGCGCGGCTCTTCGTCTTCATCTGAAAAAAAAAAGATATTTGACAAAAAAATATGGCGCCAAATGTTGACTTGTTAATGTTACGTTTCAACCACTGGATAATAATATGTAGATACCGCATCATAGATTATAAAGTAAACATGAAATCTAAAAGTAAATAATTTAATAGCTAAATGTAAATAAATTCTTAATGGTTTTTTCTTATGTATTTTAATATAATTGAATATTGCCATGAATGTTGCGCAAAGATGAGTCAGAACTGAACACTAAAAGATAAAATCATGTCGTTGTTCCTCGGTGAAAGTTTATTCATTATGTTTCGCATGTCTGGAACATTGTTTTTGGTACAATTTGAATAATGAGGGTTATAAGAGAGAGATTCAACTGACGAATTTGTTGTAAAAGAATCAGGTACTCGAGGAAAATTAACTTCGGGACAATTACCATATTAAAAACAAAGTGTTACTGATGATTTATTTACTTATTTATATTTACTACGTCTGAATCCAGTCTAGCAGAGTGATAATAAGAATGTGTGGTAGTATATGTTGTATGTAGAACGGCAATGTTATACAAAATGTACATTATTTTGAAATTTGAATGACATTTCAATGTTTTGATTTAAAGTTTTTCAACCATTGATAAATATTTAATTCTTCTTTCCATCTCATCCGTTATGATCACCGTGTTTCTTCTCTTCTCAATGTATGTTCACACGTCAATACAGAATTCAATAGTTCAAAGCAATGTATTTTTTTTTATACTTTCGCTTCGTTTTCGTAAACAATTTTCCATGTTTGCTGCCAACGTGTCAATTACGTGAATTTTGAATTTATTTTGGTTTCAATTAATCCTTGAAGAAAACTGTAAATGCCAATATCAATCAATGATCTCATTTTAAATAACATCACTAAGTATTGATACTGAATTAAATAGCTATATAATGCACGTACATATCATTCTGTTTTTATGAACTTAAACATTAAAAAAATATGTATTAAATTATATACAGTAGTATTATTTTTTTAAATAAAAAGTTCATGTCTCGTTTAATATTAATGTTAAATAATGTACTTATATATAACATAGATGTACATATGATAGTTATATATATTTAATATTTGGAACTATTAGTAAATATTTTTTTGTTTTTTTCTAAGTGCATGTGTATATTTAAATAATATTTTCACACATCGAAATAAAGACCTTAAGTTTATTACTGGCTGTATTGTAAATTATAACTTTAAATTTGAGACTTTTTTTTTCATTTTTTTTGTTAAGTAATACCAAATTGCCCGTAGGGAGCGCAGTTCGTTTTATTCCTGTACTGATATACTGAAACGGAATAATGCACAAGCATTGCTATTTCCAATTGAATTTTTAGACATAGCTACCGTAATAGAGCTCACATACATTATGTAGGTGTAATGTGTTAGCTAAAATAGACTATGATCCGAGTTATTTTGCATCGGGCTGTTGTTTGATCAACGCATTTACTGACACAAATAAATTATATTTCTGTTTTCAATACACATGCGGACATTAATAAACGATTTTGTGATAAAATATTGAGCTCCAAATGACTGCTCAAATGTGACAATATTAAAACAATATACCTATATTTATGTACTTCTCGTATGTTTCATTATAAATGTATGTTATGGAGCTCCGTAACCGAAACTATCGGATATCCGAAATAATATTCTATCCGTAACCGTATCGTATATAAAACTTTCAAATAATTTCGAATAGGGGCGGAGATTTATATGCCAGATTGGGGATCCAAATTTTAATCTAAATATAAACCTAAATTATTATCTATTTGTATTTTACTATTAGAATTTCTTCAAAATTTAATATTCGTAACTGAAATTATCCGAAACGAAGGGATAATCTGAAATAATTTCAAATCCGTAGCCGTATCCCAAAATGATATAATATTATTCGTATATCCGTATCCACATCCAGATCCGGAATTTCATAATAACATTCTTGTTATAAACTTAATGTTTAAAAAACTCGTAAAATATTTATTTCAAAACATTTCCATTCTAGTATTAAACTAACAATACTTATATTATGTAAAGTGTTGGATACTAAAACGCCTAACCTATATTTTAAAGTTCCAGTTGTAAATCTGTTTTGAATATAGTGTATAAAAAATAAATAAATTGACTGCCTCGTTGGTCGTGTTGGTTGCAAGCGCGACTGCCGAACGAGAGGTCCTGGGTTCAAATCCCGGGTCGGGTACTATTGGATATTTCTACTTTAGATTTTCTAGTAGTGGCTCGGAGTCTGGATTAGTGTCCGGTGTATGGCAATAGACTCACCACCTATTCCATAATGGGACGTAAACATAACTGGGGAAACATGGGAGTGTACTACACTCTTTTGCCTACCTTTCTAGGGATTACAGGCGTGACGGTACGTTACATGTTACGTGTATAAATAAAACGAAAATGAAAAGTGAATTTTCGCTTTAGCAGCTTTAGAATTATCTGACTCCCATTAGGCTTTACGATCTGGAAGATCGGCTGGAGAGCTTAGCTGACGTGGAAGAAAATGAGATTTTAGACGGAGTCCAATCTACATTTCGACATTCTTAAAATATTTGCAGACCGATTTAAAGTTTCACTTTGATTTAAGGCTTGGAAGTCCACATTGATATCGCAACATGCGAAAAAATAATATTAATGTACAAATTTTTAAAAGGCTTGGTTCAGCTTTATCGCAGTTTAAGTTAACAGAATATGTTTTTTTTCTAAGTTAAGAGCAAACGAGCAGGCAACAGTTAGACAGCCGCTGCCATCCATAGCCATGTGTAGCCGACCTGATACTGGACTGCAGACATGAGACTGATAGTGTCAGTTAGGGATAAGTTGTAGAAGTGTCATTTATTTATATAATTACAAAATTATATGTTCATTAGTGCCCGGTGTATGGCAATAGACTCACCGCCTATTCCTTAATGGGACTTAAACGTAACTGGTGTAACGTGGGAGTGTACTACACACTTCTGCCTACCTCTTCGGGGATTACAGGCGTGATGTTACGTTTTTATGTGCTGCCATGTTCGATACGAGGTGTACTGGCCAATGGATAGAAACGTATTTGAAAATGTCGTCACTACATTTCAGTTATATTTAAGATTTCACGTGCACTATTATGTAAAATATCGTGATTTGGATCGCGCATTTTATAATAATTAAACACAAATTTGTACAAAATTGCATAAAAATCTTACACTTGCGGGCTTGGAATGCAAACAGACTAATATGCGTGCTCCGAAGGTTATTATTCTACTCCTATAGATTCGTTCTGCATATATTTGAGATTATTACATGTAAGTACTAAGAATAACAGCGTAGTAACACCATAATGAAAACGACAATTGTCAGAAGAGAAAAGGTACTGAACAGTTTCGTCTTTGCCTATTCATATATAGACACTGCGCATTATAATTTGATTCCGCGTGTGTGCTTCAGTTTGATTCAAACAGATATCAGAAGCATATCGGGTTTTGCAAGTGGAGCAGCGACTGTCCAACAAGATATCTAGTGACCTAAATCTCGGACAGGTACGTAAACTGCTGTCGAGGAAGATTGATTATTATCGAGTAAACTAAGCAACTTGACTGCCTCGTTGGTCGTGTTGGTTGCAAGCGCGACTGCCGATCGAGAAGTCCTGGGGTCAAATCCCAGGTCGAGTACTATAAGATTTTTCTAAAAATTAGAATTTATAGTCGTGGCTCGGAGTCTGGATTTGTGACCTGTGTATGGCAATAAACTCACCATCTATTCCGTAATGGGACGTAAACGTAACTGGTAAAACGTGGGAGTGTACTACACTCCTCTGCTTACTTCTTCGGGGATTACAGGCGTGATGTTACGTTTAATTTGCTTACGTTAAATTTGCTTAGCAAAATTTATATCTGTGTATTCTGCTCTGCCGTTGCGTTCGGAGATATTGTTCCGACCCGTATACATATTACCGTGCGTACGTATTGAATTGGTCGGCTTATTTTCAATTCCTACGTTGTTGCGAAATATGTATGAGCTGAGGGCAATGTAACAATTCCTCTATGTCTATAGGGTCTGGGAGTAAATAAGAAATTGCAATTTATTATTAAATAAGTTATTTGCACCACCGTCCAGCTGTTTTTTTATTTATTTGCTTTACGTTCCATACGATTAAATATGTAGATAGATATTCGAGTAGATGCGGGTTATTTCGTTTTATGTGCGATTAAATTTACAATGCGCTTACGCGTATGCCGTATGTTTACACCTGGCCCTTTGTGCAGTGGTTAGTGAATCTAACAGATGCGTCGGAGTTCGTGGGTTCGATTTCCACCCAGAATAAATATTTGTGTGATGAGCACCAATATATGTTCCGCATCTGGGTGTTAAAAAATATCTATATGAGTATATATGTTTATCAGTCGTCAGCCGTAACAAAAGGTCTTTTGAAGTTTACTTTGGGATCAGATGGCCAGGTGTGAAGAAAAACCTATGTATTATAAATATTCGTTAATTCATTACATTAAAAATTAGTCCAAGGTTTCATTGATCGCCTACTGATTCATTGTCTAGACTCAGACTTATCGTACACGATAACCTTATCATTCAAAATAACTACATTTCACAGTCCACATAATGCATTTCCGTTTGGTATAATTCATATATGTTTCATTCTGCTTGCATACATTTTTATGGTAATCGTATATGTATTTTTTAAGTCAAATAAAACTAAATAAATGTTTATAAATTTAAACGTAATAAATAAATGAAAATATTGAAAAATAAAAAAGGCATATTTATCTTAGAAGATCATATAACATTTTGTAGATAAGAAAAATTAACATTGTCATTAGTGAAACAATGATTGAATCGTTTGAAACTATTTGCGTTTGTCTATACAAAATAAGTAGTTATTAGAACAAACAAATTCGGATAGTACGGAGAATTCATTTCTTACTCTTCATGTATGCACTCTTGCAGTTACCAACGTAATTTGTGACGTAATTTGTGTTGGAATTCATTAAGTATTATGTATTTTTTGTTTGGCCTGAAGGTGAACGATATAATATAAGTCGGGTAAGCGGATTATCCCTTCCAAATTTCCCAAAGACGAGCGCTTTATTTCAACACGCTCAAAAACTCATTGCTTTGACAGAATTTCTTTTTTATTTTAGAAAAAAACAAACTGTATAATTTGTCTACGGCACCGCTGTTGTGGTCATTTATATAGTCTAGTGGTTCAGTTCTGAGCGAAATTTGACCATAATTCGGTAAAGTTTTAGGTTTGAATGTTATTGTGGACCTTATATCACACTGTATAAGCCTTTACCCTTTGCTATTGTCTGACCGCAGACTATTAAGTATCTGATAATGACAGTGTGACTTTAAGAATGAATATTTAACTTAATTTAATACATTTGTAACATGTACATAAATTTCAACATGCTGTACTCCTTTTCAATGTAAACATTAACTATCCCAAATTTGTGCAAAGATTTCTCTCCATTTAATAATATACATAATATATTTATAGGTTGGCATAATCTGTATCTGACCCAATTTGTAGAATAAAAGAGCGCCTTTAGCCGGCAAGGATTTTTGAACTTAGATTTTTTTAAATGTCATGTTTTAATTACATTGATTGTTGAGGATATCTTTTTTCCTTAACCGTCTACAGAGTTAATTAAATTTTCATTATATCAGTTTATAATATTTAGGTACACGGGATAGTTAAAGGAGACATTGCGGTTAAACTGAAGACCATTTCAAGAAAGATTTCGTATTGGATTTTAAATAAATATTTTAGTACATTCTCCGTCGTCATGAAGATTTAATCACATTAGTTCATAATATTTACACGAGACAGTTAAATGAGACGTTGTGGGTAAACCAAAGTACATCTAAGGGAAGGCTTCGCATAGGATTTCACATAAATAATTTAGTGTACTCCAAGTGGTTATGAAGACGTGAAGTTAATTCCTACTAGTTGCACGACCTCAATATATTATTAAACGGAAAGCTGGAAACGGAAACGTGTGAGCAGGAAAATCTCAGCTTTTCCATAAAATCCTCTGTTCCAGATAAAGCAGTTTATCAGCTTATTGGTAAATCCAAATGATTTACTGTGAGCCCTTCGAAGTGCAATGGTTAAAGTTGTCCTGAAAATGGTGACCGTAATATCAAATGTGTATTTCAGCGCTGAAAATGTTCATATCAAATAACGAATGTGCACCATATGTTGAGATAAAAATTG
>DWEG01000200.1:0-12537 GCA_018245845.1 Apyrrothrix hygieia | reverse complement strand
TTTGATTGATCTCCATTGGAACTATGGAGATTGGGTGCAACTGTCTTTGCAATGCAGAAACTATTTACATTCAGCTGGTTAAATATATTATTGTTACATACAGAGCTGATTACAGTGCAGATGTAGGAAATATCAAATAATTTGTGTGGCAACGACTGAAATACAATTGATAATTGTTAGTAGCTTCACACAATAAGAATATATAATCATTGTTAGAAGTGTCTTGTGACATTAAAGGTTTATTTTATTTTAATGTCTACACTTTGTATGTTTAATACACATGACTAAGACTTCTGCATTACAAATAATCCTTATCATCAATCAGTTTATCATTCCACTGTTCGACTGTGTCCCCTCTTATTATGAAAAGGGTCATTATAATATAAAATTATAACAAAACCTAATAGCATTCTATAGTAATGTTATTACACAGATAGGAAATCATACATTGTAATTTAAAAAAAGTAACATCATGCCTGTAATACCCAAAGAGGTAGGCAAAGGAGTGTAGTTTGCCACATTTCACCAGTTACGGTTACATTCCACTGTGGATTAGGGGGTGCACTTATTGCCATACACTATGCACATATTCAGACTCACCTAGTATTAGAAATCTGGAATACAAAAATCTAAGTTAAATTATAATTATTGCTTCCAAAATAATTACTGAACATATTTCCTTTGAAATACCATTACTTCAAAATGTATACTACTGTACAACTGCATAATAACTTTGGTAAACCAATGCTGAGTTAATCATAGTGTAATATTGACTATGTGGTCAATTCAAGTAAACACCATATAAGGTAAATCAGGACAGTTAAACCATTTACCATATAAGTAAAATGTATGTGATTGCAACAGACTTCACTATGTAAGTTTCATTCCCTGTCATATAAGTTTCGAACAAATATGGTATCCAAATGTAATAGAACATTATGTGCCTATTCGTAACATCACACCTGTAATCCCCAAAGAGGTAGGCAGAGGAGTGTAGTACACTTCCACATGTCACCAATTACGTTTACGAAATTTTAGAAGGATCTAATAGTACTCAACCCGGGATTCGAACCCAGGACCTGTCAGATGGCAGTCGCGCTTGCAACCAACACAACCAACGAGGCATCTGTCTATTTATTACACTTATTCCCCTTATCTTCATTTGTTATATTTTATAGCTGTAACACTCATATATTTAGTTTATATAGACATTCTCAAGTACTTGTATACAAGTCAAGTAATCTTTAAGTGTCCTTCTCTGTACAGTGGCAATGGTCTCAACTATTTTTGCAAATCAATAACCAACATCTTTTAAGTATAAATGATTCCATTGTGTCAAAAGAAGACATAAACATGGACTAGTGATTAAGAATAGATAAATTATATTGTTCGTGATTCAAAGACAATTCTTTGTCTAATAAGTGTGAAATTTAAAATGTGATATATTATTATGAGAGGCCATCAGTGTCACTCCGTTTTTGTGGACTGAGAGTATGAATTGCCACAAAGTCCACTAGTTTCATATCTGGTCAGGAGCACTCCAGCACTGTTCAGATGACCGATATGGTAGATACATCTGCCTATGACATGAGGTTCTTAAAATAGGAGGAAACATTGATAATGATTGGTGGTCTGTTTGTCTGCTGTTATTTACAGTACAGATAGCAATTTGCAACATATATTACAATTAAATAATTAAGTTTTTTAAGGGCTTCACACACTTGTGTGATGGGAGGTTCATGCTCATTTGTAAAAAGTAAAATAGGTTTGAGCAGTATTCATTTCATTTAATATGTATTGTTGACACCGATTTCCACCACTGTCAGCACACCTTATTTGCACATGTATCAAGCCATACACTCAACCAATCATGCAACATCTTACACACCAACGTCACATTTCTCGTCACAAACACACACTTCAATCACAACACTTTCAATAGACTACTTGCCTACACCCTACAGACTACACATCTAATTTATTTCTATTGTCTAAAAGCTTAGGAAATACAGAAGTTTCCATCCAAATACCTTTTTCTTATGTTCATAGCGTACATGTATATATATAAAATATTAAGAAAGTTTTCATTGTATTGTAAGTACTGATCTAATATGTAATTTTAAAATCAACATGAGTAGATATTGCACTTTAAATGAGAAATATAAATAGTTAAATTCTAACTTTCCTTCAAATTTTATCTCAGAATTCTTAGGAATCCAAATTGATTCAATCAGAAAATTTCAGAATTATCAATTTCTCTCTTCAATAGACATAACATCCATAATGGATTGTACCAGAGTGCAGTAAAGCATTAAAAGTGTGATTGTTGAATGTCAATTAATTGAAGTAAGTTTTAAGTTACTGAAATAATGAAGCACTGACATTCAAACTATCTGTAAGAATACAACACCATAATCTTGGACAACACTCCCCAGTAATGAGGTTCAACTGAATGAGGTGTTTCAGATTGTCCTGCAAACATGGTGCAATGAGATCACTAACAGATCTGCTATGATGAACAGTGATAGTATGGCTTGCTGACTGGGCTGGTGGACACATTTCGCTTGTCTTAATGTAACACCAAATGAGGTTTAGGCAAGTTTTAAAATTAAAGTGTATAAAATATTTTATAGATCCAAGAGAAAAGTTATTATGAAAATTGACAATATTATTATAAATGGATTGGTTAATATGTTAATTTAAAATGCAATGTCATATCAATTGTTACTTTACTTCAACTCATTATGTTTCAACCCCTACATCATTGTCGGTTACTAGTCGATTGCAGACAAAGTCCAGCATTTAATCTTAGCCCTGGAATACTATTAAATTTCATAAATTTATTCATTGTTTACAACGAATTGTTTTCTAAGAATCTTCGTTAATTATGCAGATAAATATGTTAAGAGCATATTCTTATTTACTTATAATAACCTCACATCAAATGTAATTTCATTTAGCTATGTACAGTAAAAGTAATTGTAATGAACTCAATGTGAATTTGTATTTTAATATGTTATAAAAGCAAGAGTATATAATCGAAACTACTAAAACTAGACTTGGAAAACACAAACTAGATGTTAAGATAATTCAGTAACTGTTCAATTTATTAATACGGGATTATGTTAATTGTAGCGTACATTTAAATATCATTTTAGAAATAATTTGAACTACGACAGACTATGTTCTAATATCTTATCAGTGGCGCGAGTGCTAGCGACCAATCATACGATTTGCGACTGTAACGGAAATATACGCAAATCATGTATCAAAGTATCATCTAAAAAAGCGCTAAATCTGTACAAAAAAAAGCAAACGTGAATGTAGGTTACAAGAAAGTTGTACACTCTCAAAAGCAAAAATGAAAGTCGCTCCGCTCGTCCGAATCGTGGCACAATTTTTGCAATGACCGCAGGTGTACTTACCAAACTAAAATTAATGTGGTGACTATATTCACTATGAGACCTACAATTGTAATGAGATTCGGAGCGAGCCATAGTGGCGTCTTCGATACCAGCCAGCACCACCAGGGCTGAAGCCAGGCATCCAATATACTAGCACTTGTGCACGAATACTTGTGTTCACTCAGTCTTTTTAACTGTGCAGCGTTAAGAATCCTCTCTTTGTAGAACTGCATTTTGTTCACTGTCACGACATTTAAATGAAATAATAACACACACTGTCCTCCTCACTTGTAACAAGCGCTATGCGCAAGTTTCACGACGGAAAATTCGCAAGTACTCCAGTTCAATGTCACGTAAATCATCGTACCACCATGCGTGTCATAAGCAATCTGATATTTTTGCTTTCAAGCCAAGCGACGTAGTGTTGCACATTCAGCCACTACCATAGACTATTTAAATGTCATTTGATAAATTCTACTGACACTGGTGACATCTTCTGACAGGATTTTTAAGGTTTGATACATTCTTGAATATTAGACCATGCTATCACGGCACCATTCTGGATATTTCTTTGATAGTAAAAGTATCGACACGGTCGTATTGTATACAATCTATAAATATAAGAAATTCCAATGGAAGGTGAAAGTTTGAATGAAAAGTTCCGTGAAAAGGAACATGAAAAGGTATAGATAACATTCATGAAGCCAGTTGTCATTAATTATTATGAATTTGTATCAGTTTGAAACTTTGTAGTGTATATGATTTCAATGACAATAAAATTATTTGGTATCAGCGAGTTCATCTGGTCACAGAATGGGGATTTAAATAGTGAACCGTGTTGTTGGCCATCATGTTTCAACTCATGTGTGCAACTTTTCAACCTGTTACTATAAGAGGTTAGATTTTACTTTATTTTAACAGTAATTATCAAGTATTAAAACAACACTGTTACATTTACAATACAATTTTTTATTGTAACAATAATTTTAATTACAGAGATAGATTACACAATTAATACTTTTCAATCAATACATAGTTAAAAGAATTTTTAGACTCTTGAATTACATGAAAGAGAAAATCATACAAATTCTATACACAGTTAATATTCAACTCTTCATTGTACTATTTTCTTAAGTTAATACTTATCTACATACATATTTGTATTTATTTTTTATTCATGTATTATCTTCAGTGCGCGTATTATGTTCATTGTAGAAGAGCGAAATATAATAGATATATACTCGTTTTCGAGTTCATTACTACTTTCTGAATAAGAATTACTACTTGTATATTAATCCCAAATACGACACACGAATCTACATGAACATTTACATTGTGAATTTTTTATACAGAATACATCTGTTTTGAGTACGTAGATACATTGAATATGAAAAATAAAACAAACACTACTTTCAAAACGAATACAAATTTTTAGCATGAACTATTTGTTATGTAACATTATATTAGATTAGTTTTGACACGAGTAACATTATTTATACAGTTTTATAGTTACACAAGGGGCAACGTCGCTACCTGTTCTTGGCTTGATTTTTCCGCGATTCGATTCGTTTCTGAAGTGTAGTCAGCAAAGCACCAAGAACGTTGTGACCAGGAAGGCGTTTACCGAATAGTAACCGTTTCACAGAGTCGTCATACGTGAGGAGAGCCACCATATTTTGTAGCAGGAAACCTTGGCAGTATTCCAGTAATTGCGTAGCGCCATAGACCTAAAAAAATCATCTCAAAAATCTCAATCTTAATAAATATCAAAAAAAAATGTAGTAGGACGGATATATGTTCAAGATAAATTAATTCGCAGTGAGGAACTTGTGCTTAATAGAATAATGTAAATATGAATTATGTACAAAATCTGCAGTTTGATCCATTCGGTGTAGACGTAAAGAATTAAAATATCATATTGACTATTATTTAACTCTATAAGTTTATTTAAACAGTTCGGATTTGGTACACTGGTAAGACTTTTCTAAATTAAGCATTTGTCTATACTGAGTATAGTATTTGCTTTGTTTTGCTTATCTTCGTCATTAAATATAATTATTGCGTTAATATTACCTTAGCATGAATATAAACAGAGACGAGATTGTGTAGGTCAACAGTTTTGGCAGCCCTCGCTTCACAATGCCTCTGCAATGGCAGTAGTTGGAAGAACGAAGCAGCCGCCAGCACTTCTAAAACATCGCTTTCAGGAATATCCAGGTTCGAACAGCCTCCAGAGTACAGGTACTTCATTACTTGCTACAACATTTTAATACAATAGAATAAAGCATTAATACATACATACATATCTTCAGGCCAGGACCCTCGCGGGGTAGGCAGAGAGCACCGAGTGACAAATATCTCTATCCTTACAGACCTGCCGCTCTTCTTCTATATTCATTAATATTTGCTTAAAAATAGGATGGAGCCTAATATGATCTCCCAAAGCTTATTCGACGACAGCAACGGCCTATAACACATATTTGCATAAAATATATCAATACCTCCCACGTAAGTTATGGTGAGTCAAAAAAAATGATTTTTTACTTTTGAAACTTTTTTATTTTCCCTGTTTCGAAACGAATATTACATACTACGATATTATATATATTCGTGTTATAATGCAAGTTACCAAACGTAAGCTGTTGTATATTTCTACTGAGGTCTATTTAAATAGGCTCCTGAAGCTTTATTTACTTATTTTAACATACTACCGTATACGTCGGATGTATTTATATGTATATTCTTTTCTTATCCAATTTAGGTACAAAATCTATATCAGGGAGCATATCTAATCCATGTTAGGGAATACAAATGAGATAATTCCTACGCCGCTGGTAAACTGGCAAACGCACATCTATAAAAACATTTGCGCAATTGTTGTTAAGCATTTGTTTTTATACGTGATTTTATCCTGCGTACCTAAATCAACTTAAAGAAAGAATTTCCTTTATACTTATTTAACAGTACCTTTAAATACGTGTCAATATATCGAGAACGTACCTCAAATATATGATATCGTATGTCGTTAATTTGAACGAGTGGCGGAGCGGAGGGGGGCAGTGCATCGGGCGTAGTTCGCGTTGGCGCTAGCATAGCGCGCAGCCGCGAAGACTCCGATACCAACACGATCTTGTGTCCGTAAAAGAGACGCCCTTCAACTCTATAAATTTAAATTAATATGAGCCTTTTTATTACTTAAACACATACAAATTATGCTGATTATAATCAATCAAATGGTTGATTTAACTTTTCACAGCCCTATTATAATGTAATACGATTGCCACTTGGCTGATACAATCATAACAGCTTGGAAGAGGCAAGTTGTTCATTTAGTGCTCACACTTATTTACAGATTTAGACCTCTAGGTGCTTCTAGTAAATTGAACTTAGGAAGCTCATGGAATAGTTGCTCAATTACCTGAAGGTGACATCGGCGAGTGACGGGTTGTTGACATAAGAGGGGTCGACCCTAGCAGGTGTGGGCGCGGCGGCGGGCGGCGGGTCCAGCACGGCAGGCACGGCTTCCCAGCCGTAGCACGCGCACAGGATATCTGCCAGCAGCAGTACTGTGCCCTCCTTCTGAAACAAAACGATAATAAATTTTAACTGAAATAATACTTCTATTTTAGATTCACTGCAGTCTACCCACGTTTAAGATTTCCACACTTCCCATTATATATTTTTGCATATAATACCTACAGTACCGTTGTACATTTAACTAACTTTGTATATTTCTCGCATATAAAGAGAAGAGTGTTATAACATACTCTCAAGTGAGGGAGTTCTATGCGTTTACATTCAAGTACGTTCGGAGTGAATTAATTATTATTTGTAAATACGTTTGGGACAACATCAGTATTTAAAAATTGAATTAAATAAGAGTAAGTGCAGTGATCAAACCACCCCAGTGGACACGGGTAGGTATTCTACGAGGTAGTTTAAAGGAACATCCGCTTCGGTAGTCGGTTCCAGGCAAGTCACGGGTCCGTGGCTACCTTGAAGAACATCTCATGTGCCTGTAATTAATCTTAGTATCGTAACGATGCGAGTCCACAGAAGTGCAAGTAACGTACAACAGTCAAATACACACCTTTATTGTCAAGCCGTTAGGGTACTATTTAGCTCAACATTATTTAGAGCTGCCATGCATTTATTAAGTTATTTAATAATTAAGTTATTTAATATATTTCCTATGCACAAAACTAAGTCGATTTATGTGACAAATACCTTTTTCGACTATTATGTAACTATAATTATATATTACTATCATAAAGAACTAAATTATGAAATGTATGGTCAATTGTTCACTCGATACATTTAGATCAAAGATCAATGATAATATACTTTAAAATCTATTTATGTGACTGTGTGATCCTCCTGACGTTATTATTTTTTCAAGTATCTATGTCCAATCAGGTCTGAGGATTTTTCCGTGGTAACCATACATTGTTTTCAAAGTTGCATACATTTTCCCAGAACAATCGCCAGTGATTGCGAGGTAGCAGAACTAATAATAAACGTCATTATATCAAAGATGGTCACGCATACTTATTTATTCATTCGCATATGTTTTACTTTACAGCCAGCCACAGAACAAACACTTCTGCTTATCACACAATATTTTTTGGTTGAGAATCGAATACACGACCCCTAGCGCAACAGTCAGTTACACTAACCACTGCACCAACGTGCCAAACATATTGATTTATGTTATTTCTTTTATTTTTGACACGTTCTATACTTTAGAGCTGTTTGGCAGTCGGTGCTCCCAGCTTACGTCATAAGGTACTTGGCGTAACGATATAATAATAATAATTTTATGTTTAATTACCTTGCGTCTATTTCATATGCTAACCCTCATACGTAGGTAATATAAGTGCATCGATTGTTTATTTTCGTTTGACAATTGTTTTTATTATCCGTTAAAATGAATAACTAGAGATTATAATTTAATAATATACGTAATCCACATACAGTATTGTTGTACTTAAATTGTGATTTACATAAATATTTACTAGATACACTTGCTCTTAGGAGATGGCGGCCTGTCCTAATAGTCCCAACTGCGGTAGAATGTAACCTGACGGCGATGTAGAGATATTACACCAGAAGATAATTGCACTTAAAGTACTGCAACACTTCGGACACATGTAATGCCTCAACACATTGACACATTAACTGAAACAAAAGTTCTGAATCAGAACTGATGATCGTTCACAAAACAAAACAGCTATCGTGTCCGGAGAAGAGCTTTCGCCACTATCTCACCAATTAATTTTCTATCAATTTATAAACAGTTACTTATTCGTCACCCAATACAATTTGTTTGTTGAAAATGTAATATCAAACTTCTAATATAATAACTATATAGTCTGTTAGATTTAAAGGTCTGCTATTATAAATTATTATTCAATAGATAAACATGCTCAGAAACTACCTAGAAGTAATAGACTCAGACATACCTGTGGTGACAGTATGGCGCGTGGAAATAACTCGGAATATTTTTCGCGTTAGTTTTCTACTTCAAGGCTTCGTCGTTCAAGCTTTATTTAATATTTTAACACATTTAATTATAAACTAACACGATTAATTCATATTTCTTTAATATTAACACATTTAACGAAATGAACTCGACTTTTTAGCGACTTCCCGAAACTAATTTGGTAACCTAGCTCCCATCGGAAACTGCGGAATTACAATTTCAAATTGAGTGCGAATGTCTGAATACGGCTATTTTATACGATATTTTCAGATTTAGGACCGAACGTCGTATCTTTGTTATAGATGCATGTTATTGTTTAACAAATTTAACAAATCTACTAAAGAATAATAGAACTGATGCAAGTAAAGATCAAAATATCACCTACGACCTATCGATAATTAAAACAATGTCAATTTTTTTTGGATAACATTGATTTTTAGGCACTTTATATCGAATATTTTAAGATAATCACTCCTTACCTGTTAATAGATACAATTTTGAAGCACTTCTAATTATCATAACACCGAATATAATAACAGAGATGTAAAACAATTTGTTATTTCGCGTCCATCGTTATCACTGAACAAATGTCAAACCAAATCGTTTATGCGCAACTCACTGCATTTGCATCTGACAGGAATATGTCTGTACGTGTCGCACACTTTGTAACCTCTTCGATGTTCTGCTATCCTAGTAACTCGGTTGCAGTTTTATGCACTGTTGGCTTTTGATAAGAGGAATTCGCTGCTTGCAAAGTGCAACTTTGCTCTGCTAGCTCGCATACAATGCACAGATATGCACTAAAGGCATTTTACGAAGTTAGTACGTACAAATTTTGCCTGCCTAGTACTTCGCGCATGCCCTGTTGTGGTTACTAAAAGCGTATAGATAGTAAAAAAACATACGAAGTTGATAACTGTTATTTCAAAATGTGTAAAAACAACATACAAATGATACACGTCCATTCATTTGATAAAGTTTTGCTTTTACATTGAATCTAATAGACGCTACCAATATATTGTAGCAATGTAAAATACTGTTTTGATCATATAATGTATATTACTATCAAATATAGACATTTGCAGTCTGGGTAAATTAAAAATTCCTTCAAGCACCTAATGCGTTATAAAACATTCTCAAAATGACAACGTACGACTTTGGTGAGATATAAAATACTTGTATTACGTCTCGATATGTGCGAGTGCACAAAACAAAGTACGTAATCTCAAGAATTTTGATATAATTCACAGAAATATTGTAATCAGCCGGATGAATGTTTAAGTCTTCTAAAAGTTCCGTTTCTGTAACCAAAACAAAATACAAATATGATCAATAAAAAACCATATCGAAAATGTGGTTTGAAGCTATTATTCACAATCACTAAAAATTATCAACCAAATTTTTTCTCCTGGGCATGCAGTTTGATTAAAGATGACTATTTCTGAACAATATGCCTCTAATGCCACCTTTCCTGCTGACGTTACTTATTGGCATTTTCCTTGCATGTGGTGGGAGGGTTAACATATAGAATACAGTACTATTTCAATCTATTCGATGACCCGCCCATCTACTTCCTGTGGGCGGTTTTATTCATATACTCTGTCGTTGGCAATGCATCCGGTACCTGAACAAACTGACGTGAAGTTTCCCTCGTATCGCTTGTACTGTAGCTAATGTCATTCTACTAAGTCTCCTATGGTTTATGCGTTCCTAGTCATCGTTGCGCTAAAAATTGCACATTTGCCCGCTGCACTTTTCGCGTCGATGCAATTTTCTCTCAGAACACAACGGTATGACGATTTTATTCGTTTTATACGATAGCTTCCGATCAGACTTGTAAAAAACAGCTTTAAAACATGTGATTGGAAAAGAACAAATTTAAAACTTGTTAATATTGGTTTTTTCTTTTTAATTTTACTTGTACTTATTGAATCTAAAACTCCAATTATTTTCTTGCCGAATGTTGTAGATTATAATATCAATGCTTTTGTTCATTGCACTAATTTTACCATTATATAGCCAGAGAAAGTAAGATAATAAGATAGAAATCGTTGCACTAGACGTCGGTAAGGGCGGGCGGCGCGGGCACACAAGTTTTTTAATAGTTTAATAGTTAACAAGCGGCGGAAAGTTTTTTACTAGTTTATCTCTGATTATATGAACTAGAAAAACAACATTATTAATTATTACATTATTAAACAGGAGAACGTATCTCGGAATGTTTATTTTTATAAAACAAAAGAATATATCGTACTTCTCCTAAGAATTGACGGAAATAGTCATAGTAGAACCTCATAATGGTATTGGTAAACGTAAAAAGTAGACTGTTTTTATTTTTATTTCGTCTTTATTGATTAATTGGAAACTATATATCAGTTTTTATCATTGTATAAACAAAACTCAAACTAATTCCGGCAAACTGTAAATACAATATCAATTGCAATGTCAAACATATATATCTGCTTCCTCAGTGTAATTTATTGGATGTGCAATATGCTTTACTGGAGGATTAGCACCGTAATAGTGACAGTATTGCTATTGAAAGACGAATGAACGACTACTTACAGCTTATGGAGCATAAAAACAATAAGGGAAATATACAGTAACGGTCAATTACTCAAGGAGTCCAGTGCTCTGTCATCATAAACCGTGCACTGCACCTTGTTTTCCCTACTCCGGTATCAATGAGCTGTGCACGCTCCGTTAAATGACCTAATGTTGTACAGTACTGTATGACGTTGACTGAAATAAGTAATCGAACATAATACCAGCATATCTACAATAATTATTACCTACTCGGTTGTATGGCGATACGATCTCTGAACATTTATGCGGTCCTAGTAGCAAAAGTATACAACATTGCACTTCGATGCAGCTGTAAACAAATGCGCTACGTAACACGACACAACGTGTCTGCAACATTGTTATTATTATAGCGTTCACTATCAAATATTACGAAATCCATTTGACTTGTTTTTATACGTAAAGGTCAAGAGATATCATCATACACTTGTGATATCGGCGAATTAATTATAAATATTCGTTTCATAAATTGGTACTCATTCTACACCAAATTAAAGTTTTTGCATTAGGCATTTTCGTTTGAAATAAATACGAGTAATATACATGTATCTGTCGATACGAATTATGCATAATTTTAAAAGTTAAAATTATATGTCATTTTCATAATGTTAGCTAGAAAATAAAACAATCATTAAGTAACAGATTCATTATATGTTAAGCAAGCGATAAAATATATAGACACAGCATTAGGTGCAGGCTAGACAGGTTTTACTATCAGCCTCTTTGATAATGCAAGTACTACCTGATTCATACTTTGATATAAAATGGATTGTATATTCTATTTAACACTTATAAAGAAGCAATACACATACAATACTAAAATGATAACAAACTTGTCAATTGTAAGTCAGTTTAGTTTCCCCAAATGAATACATGATGAGTTGGTAGGAGATACTAGCCTTTCAAAGCGCTACTAAAAATAATCAAAGCTTCGCCCCCACAACTCTTCCACATATGTCAGTTCAGTCAGTCCTAATTTGGTAGATAAAACGTAAACGTAACATCACGCCTGTAATCCCCGAAGAGGTAGGCAGAGGAGTGTAGTACACTCCCACGTTTCACCAGTTA